>BMAU01016090.1:0-34758 GCA_019973935.1 Trichonephila clavipes
GTTGGAATCACGTGATTACTGACTGGCGTCAGTCTGTCCATGAAGTTACTCCATTGGCCTATCGCAACACATGTAGTGTTTTACACCATTCTGTTGGTCTTAATCTGAAATAAGTGTTCGTCAAAATTGTACTAGAAGCTCGTTGTTTTTATAAATATACATATTTATTGTATAGATATAATTTTGGTAAGTATTTTTATTTATTTTAATTTTAGAAGAATAACTTTCCAGAGAATTTTTTTAAATAGAAAAAAAATATAGGTACCTTTTGATTTGGGGTGGCAGTGTAGTAAATGTGTTATATACATTTAAATAAATATGCATTTTTAGTATACATTTGCTCAATGTCACAGTGAATTAAATTTAACACATATTTTAATATTATTTTTAATTGATTTTATTTTTATTTCTTATAGCCCACAGTGCAATGAGTAGTGCAAGCAAGAAAAAAACTCGTCAATATTCGAAGGAATATTTAAAGTTTGGGTTTATACCTGCTGTTCAAGATGAGCGAATTCCTTTTTGTCTTTTATGCCAGCAATTCTTTGTGTAACAAATCAATGAAACGAGGTCGTCTTGAGGTGTATTTGAAGGCGAAACATAGTGCTCATATTAACTCAGATTTGAGTTACTTTAAAACATTGAAGGAAAACTTTGAAAAAAGAACAACAATAAAGTCGCTATTTACTGCCCATACTTCAACTAATAATCGTGTTCTTGAAGCTAGTTATCAAATTTCTTTATTCATCGCTAAAACTGGAAAAAATCACACTACAGGAGAGAATTTAATAAAACCGTCAATATCAGAACTTTCCTCAAAACAGTTCTTGAAAAAGATGACAAAGATGTAAAAGCTATACCACTCAGTAAAAATATTGTTAGCATAATAGATTAAATGGGGGTGAAGATATTGAAAAACAACTTGTTGAAAAGCTGAAAACAAGAAAATTCTCAGTGCAAATGGATGAATCAACTTTGAGAGATAGTGAGGCTGTATTGATCACTTACGTAAGATATATTGATAAAGGGCATTTTGCAGAAGAAATGTTGTTCTGTAAAAGATTAGAAAGCACCACTACCTCCAAAGATATATTTAATAAGCTAAAAAACTACTTATAGATGTCAATGATTACCAATGAAAAATATAACATCTTGTGATGCAGATGGTGCTCCTAATATGATAGGCAAGAAAAATGACTGCTTAAAATTGATGAAAGATGCGAATCCAGAAATGATTTTTGTGCATTGTGTTATTCATAGGCAAAACTTGGTAGCTAAAAGATCTCGCCTGTTCTAAACGAAGTACTACATACTGTAATAAAATGTGTTAATGTTATTAAAGCTAGTGCCAAATGTGAGCGTCTTTTCAAGCTATTTTGTGAAGAACAAAATGAAGACCATGTGAGACTTTTACTTCATACTGAAGTAAGGTGGTTATCTATAGTAAACTGCTTGAAAAGATTTATGGAACTGTTTGATACTCTTAGTGATTTTTTGAACGACATACCAGAAATGAAGCACGTATTATAAATCGATGGGAAAGCATTTGTGAGTTATTTAGCCGATATCTTTGAAAAACTAAACATATTAACTAAGCAACTTCAAGGAACAAATAAAACTCTTGTCGATGCAAAAGCGAAGATATTTGGTTTTATTACCAATATCGAGTTATATGTATATATATATATATATATATATATATATATATATATGTAAAAAACATATTAACAACAACAACTTGGAACAGTTCCACTGGCTCAAAAAATGTGAAGTAACTGATACCGCTTTACTTGTTCTTGTAAATCATTTGAATAATTTATCGGTCAATTTTAAAGAAAGATTTTTTGATTTAAAACAAATTGATTTCTCAACATGGATGATGCATCCAATGTTAGTGGATTTGTCTGATATATCAAATATGCAGTATCCAGCAGAACTCACCGAATTGCAAAATGATGATTCAGTTAAAACTTTATTTAGTATAAAAGGTGCGATGGTATGGCTTTTTGAGGAAACGGAAATCAAATACCCAAACTCATCCAAATGCGCAAGAAAGCTATTACTACCGTTTCCATCTTCATTTTTGGCTGAATGTGGATTTAGTGGTGTAAATGATTTACTGATAAAAAAAAGAAATCGGCTGGATATAACACAACGTGGAGATTTGAGACTTAAGCTAACCAAATTGGAACCCAATATAAAATCTATCTGTAGCAAGCATCAAGCGCAAGGATCTCACTAAATTAAAATGACAAATTAATATGGAAAATCATTATATTAAAATTATTTTGAATTTTAATTTCTGTTTTTCATTATATAATTTGAAATTTTACTTACTGTGTTTTGTTAACAATTTGATAGTGATTTATTCCTAGAATCCATCACTTATGTTTCTTAAGTGAACAAATCAATTTTTTTAATATTAAATATAATGTATGTTACATATGGGGGGCATACAAACTTTAGAAATGTTAAAGTGGGACATGGCACAAAAAAGGTTGGGAAATACTGGTTTAGAGGTTCAACTAGAATTTTTGAAAAATATAACTTAGAAGTGGGTTTATTCATATTTTACGACAACAGAGGGAAGCAATTTTAAGAAAAAACGCGAATAATTATTTCAATTGGTGGTAACTCTGAAAATAATGTGAATTTTTCAAAAATTCTAGTTGAGCCTCTGTAGAGAGGTCTGAGTTATATACAGGCAAAATATTATTATAATAGAACAATTTTTCACAAAAGGAGAGCATTTGGGGAAAAAATATTATTCTAAGTTAATTTTTTGCCAAAACATTATATTTAAATAAATTTTTTTTGTCAACATGTCCTTAAAACAATTTTATGCATGTATTCTAATCGATTCTATCGTAAGGCATGTATATACTCAGCAATGTCCCATTCGGTTAACTCATTATTGCGTCGCTTTCTGTAAAAAAGATTGTATTAATTTTTATCTCTAAAACATTCGTCCAAAATTTATATGACATTTTTTTAAATTTAATTTTCAAAAATATTTCAATATATTTATATGCACAAAACAATTTTTGAATTTTTAACGATCTGTGTAGGCTTGTGTCTTATGTAAGAAAAAAAAATTACTAGAACAGCAGCATAAGTGTTGTGGATTGAATCATAAGATAAAAAACCCCCTATAACTGTCTTGTGACGACTGATTCGAAAATAAGCCTTAAGTATTATTTTTCTGTTATGTTATACATAGTAAAAATAGGTTTTTTGTAGGGAAAACTTATCATTAAAAACCCATTAAGAGAAATCATAATTTATACTGCTCTTGCTCGAAAAAAGAATGAGCCATTTTCTGATTATGAGCTGAAAGAGAACCATTTTTGTTACATGATACGCCATTAAAAATGCATCATGTTTTGCAAAATTCTTTTGAACACTATCATTAAGATATCCTTTATTCAAAAATCAATGCAAAAAATAACATCCCCTGTTGATATTGTGCACTAGTTTTTTTAATATTCACAACAAATGATTATTATTGCTTGAGCTCGTTGAGAATGCGTATTATTTTCTGTGTAACACTAAAGTTAATTTTTCATCCTATAAAATATTTATCTGTTTCCTTATATTTTTCAGAAAGTATTTTGATATTTAGTTACAGAGAGAGCAATATATCAGAGGGTTTTCAAGCTTAAACTACTGACTTGAGTTTCACTTGTTAGTTCTCGAAATGAAATTTTACTGGAAATTAAACCGTCAGAAGAAAGTAAAGGCCTCCAATAGTGCGTTTCGTTGTGTCTTTACGATTTTCAGTATTTTCGGCATTTATGTTGAAGACAGCAAGAACAAAGTTATAAATTTTCTAAAGCACCTGCACATGATTTTGTCTATTGCTATAATAACATACCAAAGATTCGTAGCGGGTTACATTTTTATTCTGATGGGGAAACAACACACTAGGTATGCGACTATCTTTTCATTGCTTAAGATGTTCGACTTCGTCATTTTCATCCTCATGGTCTGGAACAGAAAGGTTTTCGTAGAAGTTGCAAAACAAATATCTTCATTCGCTATCCGCATGCACATATCGGGACTAAAACTCAAAAGCGTCGTCTACAAAGCAAAGAGAATCAGTTTCATGTGGTTGCTCGCTCACATCTTCATGATGATCGCAACTGTTCTGCTTTTTAACAAAAAACAGAGAGGAGCTTTGGGGATTTTCAAGGCATACACCTTCAATCTAGTGGATAGTGAGCTTCTGCAACAGCACAAGGGCCTTCTTCTCTTCGTTGCTGGTGTTATGACCTTCATGTGGAACTTTGCCTCAATGCTTTTCGTGTCTTTTCATTCGATTGTCTGCTTATTTCTCTCTTCCATTATTGATACCCTCAACAAGAAAATTGGAATGGTCAAAATGGACGAGATTAGGGAGCTGTTCGATATCTTGAACTACGTGGACATTATGATCCGGTATGTCGACAGAAGCATATCTGTGTTGGCGTTCTTTACGTTTCTCAACGTCTTAGGAATCTGTATTGAACTTTCAACACAACATTTAGCCTTCATTGATGGATTCAAGATGATTTTTCTACTCTACAATTTTGCTCTGTCCCTACATCTGGTCATATGGGCAGCGGAAGTGGACGACATTGGACTGAAGTTGCGAATGTCGGGCCACGGCATTTCTTGGAAAAAGCCCCAGTTTGCAAAAGTAAGGTTCTTGTTAATCACAAGGATTAAGAACCTGAAGACCACACTCACGCTCTGGAGAATTGGAAATTTGAACAAGAATTTCATTTTGACTTACTGCAGCAAATTCCTGTCGTATTTCCTTATTTTAATTAGTTTGTAAAAATCGGTACAGCTGAGATTTGAACGCGAAAAATGATTAAGTAAACAAAAGGACTCGTATTTCTTTCGATTTTTGCTTTGAATATAAATAATTTCTTTGCGTATTGTATTAATAAAAAGTATTTCCTTTAAATCAAACCAATATGTGTTCCTTTATTCTTTCATAGGGCGTCTCTCTCAAACTTCATCCATAATTAAATGTGAACATGTCTATTAAAATTCATATCACAAATAGACGACCATCTCACAAATTTATTTTAAGGAATAATCTATTTAATGTATAATGTAACCATCCTGTAATTTATTAATAACTTTTTTAACGAACTGGTTTTTTCTCTCTACTTAATTTTCTGTTATATTTTATTTAACCATAAATATTTATTGTTGTCCTACCCCTCACGAGTTTTATATGCAACTGCTAATCACGTGTTTAATAATTTTTTACTCACCAGAGGTTAAAATTTTAAAAGTAAATAAGCACGAAAACTATTTTCCAATTGTCAATAATTTAAATTATGTGTCTCTCTCAGCAAAATAGAAATTTAAAAAAACCCAGTGAGAGTTTTTATAAGTATATTATAACTCAAAAAAAGTTTTTTAATAAAGTACAAATACATTTTTTTAACTTGTAGAGCATGACACTTGGATGTTATTACAGTTTTCTCGAATATTAATGCATTAGTTAAATTAAAAAATGAATAATTAGTAAATTCCTACAATATATATAGAAAGGACAATCGTTTGCTGTGCCCCTGTAGAGCATTGGATAGCGCGTTGGACTTCTAATCCAAATATCGTGGGTTCGAGTCCCACCTGGGATGGCATAAATTCTGGGAAAAAACTTCCGTTTTTACTATACTATTTTATTACAATAATTAAATTTAATTAATGAATAAATAGTAACAAAAACAAATAGTCCAACACCCTATATAGAAAGGAAAATAGCTTTCTATTTTGTCACTTGATATTGTGATTCTCTCATATGTACATACATATTTATATTAATTTTGTAACTATTTAATATAAAAAAACTAAAATAAAAAAAATTTTATTAACTAAAAAGGAATTGTGTGACTTAATTTTTTTATAATACTTGTATTTCAATAAAATTTAAATTTTGTAAAATATAATTTTATTGTAAATATTAAAATGTTCTTTATTTGTTTAAATAATGCAGGACTTATCAAATAAAATATGGAAATATATAACTGATTGAGAATAATTTTACCAATGTAAGCACAAGTACTGTGTGCATTATAAGTAATGGGATTTTAAATAAAGAATGCAATGTATTTTAAATGAAGAACCAACAATTAAAGGTTTTATTTGTAGATGAAACAATTTTAATATAAATTTCGATTTAAGCACAACCAACTTGAAAAAAAAATACTGAAATTTGTTCATCAGCTCTGTTGTTTGGTACTAATATCTCATACATAAAAATTACCATTTTTTATTACATTATTTCTAAAAACGAGCAATACATAGCTAAAGGAGAATGTATCTCAAAAATATTATTTTAAATATATTTTTATTAAATTTTCCTTTATAACAAAATGAAATGACTACGCGGTGGATTATTTCTTCAACTTATATGAATAACGTACATCACAGAAATAATAAAACAAATTTTTTGAATAAAATGCGTTTAAGAGTCCTTAAACAACATTACTTTGTAGATTTGAATAGGCATCAAAAGTTTAAATTAGGAATAGTCACCAAAAAAAAAAAAAAAAATGACGAAAAAGATTTTTCTTTTTTTTTAATTCCTAATGCTTTATTGATGTTTTAAGCCGCTTATTTATAGAAAGTTTGAAAAAATGCTTTAATCCCTTTTATAATATACCGACGGGGGGGAAAATCCGAACACCAAGAAAAAAATTATTGTAGAGTAATGAAATTTGGACAATTCAATTGTCTAGTTAACATGTTTAAATGATTAAATTTTCAGGATCACTGATTAATTTAAGCTCAAGAAAATGCATTTCAAATGTGAAATGATGTTACATTAATAGACGGTGTAACCTCCAGAATTTTGAATGCAAGCCTACAAGCGTGCAACATTGTGTCATACAGGTGCCGAATGTTACTTTGTGGTATGGAGTTCCATACTTGTTGTACTTTTTCAATCGATGCTGGAGTTGTCGTCCAATGATATCCCATACGTGCTCAATTGGAGATAGATATGGTGATCTCGCAGGTCAAGGCACATGACAACTCTCTGTACATGTTGCGTTTCAACAACGGTAAGAAGGCGAGCGTTATCCTGATGGAAAACTCCCCTTCCAGTGATGTTGATGAATGGCAGTACTATAGGAAAAATTACCAGACTGACGTACAAATTTGCAGTCAGTGTGTTTGGGATAACCACGAGAGGGCTCCTTCTGTCACAGGAAATTGCTTTCCAGACCATGACTCCAGGTGTAGGTCCAGTGCGTCTAGGTCGCAGACAGTTTAGTTGCAGGCTTTCTCCTGGATTCCTTCTGACCAACACACGGCCATTAGTGGCCCCAAGGCGGAATCTGCTTTCATCAGAAAACTCAACAGATCTCTCCTTCGTCCTCCCAGAGGCTGATTTTCTTTGATTGGTATTAAATTCGTTGTATGGCTTCATCTTTAATTTGGGTTTGACACTTAAAAATTTATAATTTTTGTTATTATTTACTCCTAAAGAGAGGTATAATTGCAAATTTCCTGAGTGCTCTGTATATACCATGAGTGGTCAAATTATTACGACCACCCTTTCAATAAAATAATAGACCCCTTTTCCCCTTCAATACTGCATGGAGTTTTCTTGAAATATACTCTATGAGATGTTGGTAAATGGTATGAGGAATCTGAGACCCTCAAAGATGAATTGCTCTTTCCAATGCCTTCAAATTGGATAGCACTGGATCTAGTTGCCCGATGCCCTGTTCCATTAATCCTACAGATTTTCAATTGGATTTAGATCTGGAGGTTGTGTGCATGACAACCAAGCAAGGTAAATTCTCTGTCAGGCACTTCGAGTCATTTGTAGACAATGCCAGAAGTATGACAGGAAGTTTTTATTCTGCGATAACATTTAAATACCCATGGGCATTAAGACATTTTCCCACACGAATCAAAGAACTCATGCAATGCCAAGAAAACATTTTCCGAACCATAACATCCGTAACTTCACTCTGCTCTCTCTCTCCCTACATACACACTGTCATATGCATGGCATAGTTGAAAATACGATTTATCGAACCATATGACCCTTTTCCAACCATCTACTCTCTAATTTTGTGCTTTTTTGCGAGCTGGAGACGTTTGTTCTTGTCCATGCCAGCAAAGAAAGTTTTTAAATTAAAAAGAGAGAGGTGACTATCACAGCCTATACAGAGTAATATGAGGCAAACAGTTCGTTCAGACACATTTGCAGTTGCTACTTCATTAAGTAATCTTTGCCCAACATACAAGAGCCGAAACTAAGCGCGAAGCAACTTTTCAGACAGAAAAAATGTTATTAACTCTTCAATGAAACTTTATAACATTATATAATTCCTAAATCTCTCTCTCTATATATATAATACAACGTTTCTAAAATTTTAAAAGATTCCATAAATGCTTTCGACTCGGATAAAAATGAGAAACATGATAAGATATGCTGCTCTCTATAGAATAGTGAAGCCAGTATATATAATAGTCAAAACTCCATATAACGA
This sequence comes from Trichonephila clavipes, assembly GCA_019973935.1. Taxonomy (NCBI): domain Eukaryota; kingdom Metazoa; phylum Arthropoda; class Arachnida; order Araneae; family Nephilidae; genus Trichonephila; species Trichonephila clavipes. The sequence goes on from BMAU01016090.1 coordinate 8,508, forward strand.
ACCTTTATATTGCGAATTTTTCTATATAGCGAACTTTTACCAGGAATCTTGAACATTTCACGATTTTCTTCGCAAAATAACCTCTCTATAGCGAAGTACATCTTCTATATAAGGAATTTTCTTTTAGTGATTCAATTTTTGTTCTTCCTTTTTTAAAAGTATTTCTGAAAAAATCTCAAGTTATTTTCTCTTTACCACATTTTATGGTGGTCATAAATCTTAAAACTGGTTTTATTAGAACCTAACTCGCCGAGAGCAATATTCTAGACGTTTCATCCAAGAAGTGCAATCTTTAACCCCCATTGCGCAGTTCACTAGAAACATCTTCGATATCCTCTTTCCCCCTCAGTGGAGTTGTCCCCGAGTTCTAATTATAAAATAATGTCTGTTTAATACTACTTGTATGCTTAAAATTATAAAATGTCCTTAATATTCATTAATTTTAGTATAAAATTATTTTCTTAATATTGAAAATACAGTGAATTTCTTCGACATTCTTTTTTCTTGTTTTCCTTGCAGTTTTTCTTTCTTACTTTTTTGATGGGTAAGATATATAAAATAAACATATATATATATATATATATATATATATATATATATATATATATATATATATATATATATATATATATATATATATATATTAATTTTAAAAAAGGTGTGAGTAATTACTTTTTTTTTTTTAACATATAGTGTTTATGAATTTAAAATTTGTTTTACGTGCTTTATAAAGTATATTAATTGATGAACCTCTACATAACAAATTTTCCATATAACGAACGTTTTCCCGGGATATAGCGACTTCATTATATAGAGGTCCGACTGTAGTTATATTTCTGGTTTTTTTGTTTTTAAGGGGACACATTACCCTAAAAATGACGATTTTAACGAATTTTTTTTTTTATTGCCTTATTTTAGTTGTGTGACTTTTTTAAATATGTTTATAAAATTTGGTAGCTGTAGCTGCATTATTTTGCGAGTTATTTAAATTTTTTTGACAGTATGTTGAAGCGAAACCGAAACTAAAAGACATGCCGTCTACTTCTTATGCAGACGCTATCATCCTAGCCTAAACAATTTCGATTGATTTACTTTTACACGCGATTCTAAAGCTTTATACTTTAATTAGAAGAAAAGTGAATTAATTCGTTTGTTTTTGTGCAAGAGAGAAACGTTATTCCATTTTGCTTTGCATCCTTTTTTTCTTATTCTAAAACCATTAGTATCAAAACTAAAGGCTTTTTTCTCAAAGCCAATTATATAATCAATTTATTTCTTTATAATTTTAAATATTCGTTTGAATATCTTTTTACTAATAAGTACACTTTAATTCATCATGCCTAGACAAAAGCGATCGAGTCTTGTTAGTAAACAAAGAGCTAACAAGAGATGGTGCAGTGAACACTACAGTCATGAAACTGATGTTTTCAGAAAAGATGAAACTTCTATTTCCTCAGCATTACCAGAAAGAAATATGAGATGCCAAACTTTAGAAGACAACTGCTTGAATGATGATTTAAATTGTTGTGAAAATTCTGAAGCCCCTCATTATGTGATAATGGATGTACAGTTTTTAAAAGGACTTTTAAAAAACTTATTGTGTGATGTTTGCAAATCGTATTCACTAAAAATTGACATTGGTTGAAAGCTTGGATTTTCCAGAAAAATCTCTGTATTTTGCACTTCTTGTGATATAAATAAATCAAGTAACTTTACATCCAGACGAATTTCTGACAGTGAAGGTACTGAAAACCAATCATTCGACATAAACATGCGCATAGTGCAATCATTTTTAAGTTTTGGAAAAGGCTATTTAGCTATGGAAAAATTTTGTATGTTAATGAATATGGATTTACCCTCAAGCAGAACATTCAATATATATAAAAAAAGTTATGTAAATCTTTGGTTAGATCTACAGTAAAAAGCTTGAATGATGTTCGAAGTCAGGTGAAAAGTGCTTATCAAAGTAATAGTGCCATTACTGATATAGATGTTACTTTTGATGGTACTTGGTTGACTCGGGGACTTGGTTGACTCAAATAGGTGTAGGTTGCGTGATTGACCTTCTTACTGGATTTGTCATGGATTTTGAAATTATATGTCAAAACGCTGCATTGAATGTGAACACGCAAAATCTGGTTTGGGAGAAAATTCAGCAGAATTTCATGTCTGGTATGAAGGACATATATCTTCATGTGCTATCAATCACGTAGGATCATCTTGTGCCATGGAACAAGAGGCTGCTCTTAAATTATGGCAAAGATCTGAAGATAGTGGTTTTCGATACACGACACTATTGTCAGATGGCGATGCAAAAACATATCAATATTTAAATACTAAGCAAGTTTATGGTCCTGAGATAAAAATAAAGAAAGAAGAATGCATAAACCATGTTAGCAAGAGGCTAGGTACATCTTTACGAAAAGCTGTTAAAGAATGGCGGGCAAGAGGTGTTTCCTTGGGAGGGAAATCCCGTGGTAGTTTAAAGGAAGAGACAATTAAAAAATTGCCACGTTACTATCAAAATGCGGTTCGCTCGAACAACGGTGACGTAGAAGCAATGAAAACTGCAATTTATGCAACATTGTTTCATAGTATATCAACGGACCAAAAACCTCAACATTTTAAATGTCCGACTGGAAAAGATTCTTGGTGCTTTTTCCAGGCTGCTGTTGCTCGTGGTGAAGTACCGGGTCCTCACATGAAGCATGTGAAGACACCCTTGAAGGAAACTCATTTAGCCAAAATTATGCCAATATATCAAAGATTAGCTTCGAATGAACTCCTTCAAAGATGCATAAGATGTGTGACACAAAATGCAAACGAGAGCCTTCACAGCATCATATGGGGTAAATGTTCAAAAGAAACGTCAGCGACACTGCGTCGAGTAACTATTGTTGTTTGTGATGCAGTTTGTGAATTCAATTTTGCTACAAAAAAATCATTAGAAAATTTGCAAAAGGAAAATGGGCTTGCTTCAAATAAACAGTCAAAAATGTTGGCTGTTTGGCGAGACTACCGCAGAGTTTATCAGAGGAAAAGAAAAAGATTGGCGGTGTACGCAATTGCTCGAAAAAAAATTGCGTTAGCAAAAAAGCGGCGAAATGCTTCAATCATTAAAAAAGAAGGAATCACATATGAACGGGGTGGTTTTTATTAATATTTATTTACAATTATCATATGAACATAAAATGAATGTTTTATAATTTCAAAACAATTGATTAGTGCATTTGATATATATTGTAATATTTTAATACATTTAATTTTAAAATATTTATTTAATAATATGTAATAACTTAGAATATATTACTGTCTTAAACTATTGACTATGACCTAAATTGCAATATATGTAAGAATGAAGGCCAAGGTTTAGTTCTTTCATGTATTTTATTGACTTTCAAAAGTTTAAACATTTTTCACGACTTTATATTTTTCATCGTGATCATATATATAAATGCTAAGGCTTTTTTTGTATTCATTATAAATCTTTGAAACTTTTCCTGGTTGTTTTGCATAAAATGTGTGATAATTCTGTGCATAGCTTAAGGATTTATATGAAGAGCTATTTTTTAAAAGATCCATAAAGTTAGATATATGTTTTTTTTACTGGTTTGTATCACTTCATTCCATTCAATCTTAATTTATTTCCTTTTTAATATGTGCTAATTCAGCATGAATATTGTATTAAAAATGCTTTGTACAACTTGAATTTTAATATATATTAGAATGGATACTATATTTTAGCTCTTTCAATTATTTCTTTTATTTCAAAAACTTAAAACTGCTTTTTCTCAGCTTCTTATTTTTCATGATGATCATGTGTTTGAAATGCTAAGGCTTTTTTTATATTCACTATAAAATTTTGAAACTTTTTCTGGTTGTTTTAAATAATATGTTTGATAATTCTGTGCATGGAATAAGTATTTAGAGGAACAGTTACTTTTTTAGAAATCTATAGTTAGATATAGCTGTTTTTTTACTGTTTTTTATAGTGTCTAAGAGAAAAAAAATTCTAAAAATAAAAGTATCACTTGTAATACTAATCCCATGCACAGAATTGTGGTAAATACTTCCAGGAATATCAGGAAAAAAAATGGATCAAAAATACTCAAATTTGTAAAAGTAGTAGGAATTTTAATAACTTTAAATAATTTTAAAAATTTTAAAATTTAAAATTATTGTTTGTTTAAAAATAGTATTTTGCTTATGAAATGTTTATTATAGATGTGTTCGAATACAGTGCATGTAATTTTATTCTTATAACTATCTAAGTAAAAAAAATTGTGTACAGGGTACCGTGTCCCCTTAAATATTCCTATTCTTTAATATTAAGCGAAAATTGCCCTACTTTACCACACGGTTGCTCTTCCGTTGGATTGATCAACTTCCGCAATTCTCTTTTCCAAGAAAGCATTCAGTAGTCTTTGACGACAACAAGCCTAACTGAGACCCGGTTTTCTGCTGATAATCTGAGACCCGATTTTCTGCTGATAATCAATTCTCTGTAAAAATTAATAACTTCTCTCGAACACTTTACACCTGCAGCAGTTTTACTGATAAATGATACTGGTTCCAAAGCTCTGAGTGTCTACTATCATCCCGCGTTCTAATTCAAATGACTGCTCCCACCCCCCTCTTGTGAGCAATTGATGCTTCACAATATATTCTTGCCTTCCTTTTAATAGTTAGAGCACCCTATAGCGAGAACAACGTGAACTTACGGTAGATCTCAGTTCCCAGCCCCTCTCATCCTATTTTAGTGTACAAACCAGTTGGTTCTGCTCTCGCAAATAATCCACTGATCAAAAAGCAGGATTGCATTCTCTTTATAATGACGGAACCGCAGTTGGAACTGCTGCAAATACATGGCAAATATATTATTATGATGGACTCTACTCATGGCACCAATCAATACGGTTATCTTCTGACAACCGTAATGGTATGCGACGATAACCATGAAGGATTACCAGTAGCAATTTGCTACTCCAATAGAGTATGCAGCAATATACTTGAACAATTTTTTGAGGAAATAATAAACAGGCTGACTCATTTACAGCCAAAAGTTTTTATGTCAGATGATGATCCTGCTTTTTGGAATGCTTGGAAAAGAGTATTTGGAGATGTTAAATACATGCAGTTGGCATGTGTCGCGAAGCTGGAATAGAAATCTTAGTCCTTAAGTAAAAGACCCAGAATTAAGAAAGGAGATGATCAAAAAATTGACTACATTGGTGTTTGAAATTGATGAATTAACTTTTGAACGCATTTATAATGATTTTGTACAGAAAATTAAGAATCAAAAAATTTTGTAGAATACTTTGTTAAAAATTATGGAGGAAGGAAAGAAAAGTGGGCATATTGCCACAGAATTGGATGTGGAATAAACGTTAACATGAAATTAGAAAGGTTGCACAGATTGTTAAAATATGAAGAAGGCAATGGTAAAACCATCAAATGATTAGATAAATCTCTTTCGATGGTTCTGAATGCAATTTCGAAAAAATTGACGAGCCGAATAATTTCCATGGAAAGGGGAAAGTTAACATCTAAAATATCTACGAAAAAGACACGACATCAGAAAAGTTGTTCAGAAATGGAAAATTATTCGGCTGGGAATAAACGTTAACATGAAATTAGAAAGGTGGCACAGATTGTTAAAATATGAAGAAGGCAATGGTAAAACCATCAAATGATTAGATAAATCTCTTTCGATGGTTCTGAATGCAATTTCGAAAAAGTTGACGAGCCGAATAATTTCCATGGAAAGGGGAAAGTTAACATCTAAAATATCTACGAAAAAGACACGACATCAGAAAAGTTGTTCAGAAATGGAAAATTATTCGGCTGGGAATAAACGTTAACATGAAATTAGAAAGGTGGCACAGATTGTTAAAATATGAAGAAGGCAATGGTAAAACCATCAAATGATTAGATAAATCTCTTTCGATGGTTCTGAATGCAATTTCGAAAAAATTGACGAGCCGAATAATTTCCATGGAAAGGGAAAGTTAACATCTAAAATATCTACGAAAAAGACACGACATCAGAAAAGTTGTTCAGAAATGGAAAATTATTCGGCTGGGAATAAACGTTAACATGAAATTAGAAAGGTGGCACAGATTGTTAAAATATGAAGAAGGCAATGGTAAAACCATCAAATGATTAGATAAATCTCTTTCGATGGTTCTGAATGCAATTTCGAAAAAGTTGACGAGCCGAATAATTTCCATGGAAAGGGGAAAGTTAACATCTAAAATATCTACGAAAAAGACACGACATCAGAAAAGTTGTTCAGAAACGGAAAATTATTCGGCTGGGAATAAACGTTAACATGAAATTAGAAAGGTGGCACAGATTGTTAAAATATGAAGAAGGCAATGGTAAAACCATCAAACGATTAGATAAATCTCTTTCGATGGTTCTGAATGCAATTTCGAAAAAGTTGACGAGCCGAATAATTTCCATGGAAAGGGGAAAGTTAACATCTAAAATATCTACGAAAAAGACACGACATCAGAAAAGTTGTTCAGAAATGGAAAATTATTCGGCTGGGAATAAACGTTAACATGAAATTAGAAAGGTGGCACAGATTGTTAAAATATGAAGAAGGCAATGGTAAAACCATCAAATGATTAGATAAATCTCTTTCGATGGTTCTGAATGCACTTTCGAAAAAATTGACGAGCCGAATAATTTCCATGGAAAGGGGAAAGTTAACATCTAAAATATCTACGAAAAAAACACGACATCAGAAAAGTTGTTCAGAAATGGAAAATTATTCGGCTGGGAATAAACGTTAACATGAAATTAGAAAGGTGGCACAGATTGTTAAAATATGAAGAAGGCAATGGTAAAACCATCAAATGATTAGATAAATCTCTTTCGATGGTTCTGAATGCAATTTCGAAAAAATTGACGAGCCGAATAATTTCCATGGAAAGGGGAAAGTTAACATCTAAAATATCTACGAAAAGACACGACATCAGAAAAGTTGTTCAGAAATGGAAAATTATTCGGCTGGGAATAAACGTTAACATGAAATTAGAAAGGTGGCACAGATTGTTAAAATATGAAGAAGGCAATGGTAAAACCATCAAACGATTAGATAAATCTCTTTCGATGGTTCTGAATGCAATTTCGAAAAGTTGACGAGCAGAATAATTTCCATGGAAAGGGGAAAGTTAACATCTAAAATATCTACGAAAAAGACACGACATCAGAAAAGTTGTTCAGAAATGGAAAATTATTCGGCTGGGAATAAACGTTAACATGAAATTAGAAAGGTGGCACAGATTGTTAAAATATGAAGAAGGCAATGGTAAAACCATCAAACGATTAGATAAATCTCTTTCGATGGTTCTGAATGCAATTTCGAAAAAGTTGACGAGCCGAATAATTTCCATGGAAAGGGAAAGTTAACATCTAAAATATCTACGAAAAAGACACGACATCAGAAAAGTTGTTCAGAAATGGAAAATTATTCGGCCGGGAATAAACGTTAACATGAAATTAGAAAGGTGGCACAGATTGTTAAAATATGAAGAAGGCAATGGTAAAACCATCAAACGATTAGATAAATCTCTTTCGATGGTTCTGAATGCAATTTCGAAAAAGTTGACGAGCCGAATAATTTCCATGGAAAGGGGAAAGTTAACATCTAAAATATCTACGAAAAAGACACGACATCAGAAAAGTTGTTCAGAAATGGAAAATTATTCGGCTGAACAACTCGAACCAGCGAAATGGGTTGTATGTAAAATCATAGGGAATGCAATTTATACATATGAAATAAACAAAGTAAACGATTGCGATTGTCCGATCCGTTGCGTCACATGCAAAATATTTATTCATCCAATTGTAATTGTGTAGATTACGCTGTAAAGTTTACTAATTGTAAACATATTCATTATATTTGTCAGAAATTTCCATATACAGTTGAAAATGTTAGTAATAAAACATCACTAATAATAGATGAAGATTCAACATTTGAGGAGAAAAAAAGAAAGAGGAGCAAAATTTTAAGAGAAAAGGGAAAGTCTGTTGAGTGTGAGGAACGTGCAGAGTTAATTTACGAACGAAGAAGGAGACATACGCAATTTATCAACACTGCAGCAAGTATTGCAAGCACAGAAGGAATGAAACGTTTAGATCAATGTCTAGAAGACTTGATGAAGTATATGGGATATTCAGAATTTGGCTCATCTCTACCAAGTATTGAAAATTTTCCAGCCAATAGGAATATCATTAAACAGCGGCAAAAGAAAAATTCCAGACCTTTAAACAAGCAGAAGCTAGCCAATGTTATGTAAGTAGACTTTATAAGCATTAACTCTTGCATCATTTCATGTCATTGTGGTTCTTGAAATGCATGTATTTCTTGCAGAACTTGTCAAGATTAAAACTGCAAACATAAAAATTTTCATCAATATTTTTACTTTATTTCAGGGTACAATGGAGTTTCAAAAGCAATTTTTTTTAAAATTGCCTATGAATTTTTTTCAAATTTAAGGGAAATATGTAATGTTACAGGTATCAATGTACAAAATTTAATGAAAATATCTAATGGTTTCTGTGATATTAAAATTTTTAATTGTACTGAATAACTTAAAACATTTAAAAAAAACTCCATATGCAACTAGATTCAGTCTAAGCTGTCAATATTATCACATAATGTTCATTTTATACATAAAAATAAAACAGAAGTTTTTTTCATACTTCTTTTTTTTAAATTAAAAAATTATGAGTTAAAATCTTTAGTTTTTTTCCTTAAAAACTAACTTCATGTTGTCTGGTTATTATTATTTTCACTACACTTAAATAAAAAACGCATATATTTATACACCTCTTCACTGCAATAGAGAAAAATGTGTTGCATAGGGAACATTTTAGTTATTGAAACGACAGAAATTATATTTTCCTTAAATAAAGTTTTTAATGTGTATGGTGATTATAAGTATTCAACCACATTTTATAAAGGCAATTATTACTATAATTAACGTATACTATATTGTTTACAACTTATTTTCTTCATGTCATTGTAATAAATATACCTAATTTTCAGCAATAAACAAACTTTCAGTTGGAAATGAAAAATTTAATATTTTGATGTAATCATTGAAAATATGACTGAAAATGTGGGTAGATCCTAGCTAAGCACACTGCTTGATCACAGGATTACTACTTTTATTTATGAATAACTTACCATTGTAAGAGTACAAAGATTTCAAATTAAATTTTAAAAAAAGAGAATACTAAAAATTTCCAGCTCCAATAAACGGAGGTCATTCTTTTCCTTATGTTTGTCTTTTTTTATATTTGCAAATTTTCTCTCTTTTTTTTTTCATATTGTTCTATAACTCTTCGCTTTCTTTGCGACAACCTCCAGTGATCGCATCTATGGGCAATTTTAAATGCAGTGCCTACTGTACCGTTCTTCGACTCAAATGCATCTTTATAACATTTCCTCCAAGTACAACTATGCAAACTTTCATTGACATTTCGTGTTTTGCCAGAAACACAGCAAAGAGAAATTTCATTCAAGGTAAGGAGCTGGTACATTGACATAATTTTAGCTACTACTTCTGATAGTTTTGTTTTTATACTTTTATGACTAACTGGTATTATACTATCTGTCTTAGCTCTATTATAAAAGCACCAGGATAGCTTTCCTTCTGAGCATTTGCTGTTCATTGGCTTAGCATCAGTTGTACATGCAATGAAAAAAGGAGTTGCTAAAATTCATGTCTTCATCTTACCAACTTCTGGAACATTGTTGACAATCACTTTCCAATAAGAGTTCTGTAATTTGGTAATAGATGCTTCAGTCAAACTACCCTGTTTCTGCCCGCCCAAAGTAAACAAATTTTATACCAAGCAGTTTGAGTTAGTTATTTTCATGTTGCCAAATTTTAGAAAAATATAAAATTCATATGTAGAGTAATAAAATAACAAAACATGGAGTAAATAAAAGTAACATTCAAAATGAATAAAGAATACAATGCAGAAGCTTAATTCTGCAGCTGTTGCAAGCTGCAGTGTTTGATAGATGTAAACAAAGGGTCGTGGTCAAACAGGTGTTTGAATTGACTGGTTGGCATTTTTTCACATAAAATGCATTAAAATCTTTGAAGTTTTGATATCAAGGTACAATTTGTGTGGTGCCAATTTTACTGTGATAGCTTTAATACGTAAGTACCATTGTATTGTGTGCACGTTAATTTTCAAAAAGTAATAAATGTATTATGGTATTCTATCAAATTAAATGTCATTCGCAAGATGTTTTCTTTTTAACCCTAGAGAAGTGGAAACCAGTACAGCAAGCGTGAGGCCACAGACAAGTTCTTTTGCGATTGATTTGCTAGCTAAAAGCAACCCTTCCAAAAACAGAATTTGTTCCTGAAAACATTTCATTTAACAGTATCTTTGCATTTAATATGTTGTGAACATTGTGTCATAATTCATTTGTGTTGTCAAAATAAAAACTTATTTTCATCCAAGAATCTTAATTGTCAATCAAAAACTCTCATATTAATTCACTCTAATACTCATTACACATTGGCATAAAAAAGTAAATTGTAAAAATTTTCTGCAAGTTTTAGTTATATTTTAGAACCATCGATATTATATTGGTACATCATACTATAATTTTTGCATGTAATTCAATGAGAACAAAGATATATGTATAATGAATAATTGACGTGAACTTCTAAAAATTATTGTCTTTTCTAATACATTCCCAGAAGATTGTATAATAATTTTAGAAAAGATACATTAATATATATATTCTGAAACATTAAAAATCAAAGAAAAATTTACTTCCATTTTTTAAATGGTTTAGAATAAATTAATCACAAATTATGCAATTTATATGTAAATCAATAACTCAAAATAAAGAATAATCAAATAAAACTTAATCATTAATATAATTCAATTCTTTAACTTATTGGTGAAAGAGTATTTACTTTTTTTTTAAACTTTGGAAACAGTCATTTCTAAAAAAAAATCAAACATTTGTAAATGATAATTACAAAGTGTCAAACATGTTCATTGTTATCTTATTACAAAATTTCTTCAAATAGCTTCCATATCAACTCTAGTATTTTATGTATAAAGTTGCTTTAAAAAGCTTAACATTTTAAAACACATAAATTTATAATATCCACAAATCATAAACTCATATCCATAATTATCTTTACATGCATAAAACTGAGTTTTCAGAAATTAAACTATTTTATGAATTTATGCAAAATACCAAATACAGAAGAAAAAATTAAAAAGCTATATCATGGAAAAACTAATAATTACTTGTTGAGTAACCGATGTTGAATAATTAGTCACTGAGATTAAAAGCAATGGACAAAGAGACATTTTCATCAGAAGATAATTCTCTACATCAAAATTTTCGTATTACACTGGCTTCAAGAAATAAATTTTGTTACATGTTAAACATGTACTTAAAGAAAATAAGATAATAAAAAATAATCAAATTACAATTAATCATTTCTAAAAATTACCTTTTGCAATATCATTCCCCTTCAGAATTTTTAATTTAAAAAGAAATGAAATTAACTTTTGCAGAGTAATTTTAGAATTGCAGCATGACCCCAGACTGGCGAGAGTACAGACGAATGAACCCATTCGAAATATGCAAAGAACTTGAATCACAACTGCACCAGCAATTACCCGATCTCAACCAACAACGCGACAGAAAAACCGCTCAGAGCAACGACAAGCGCCAGAAACAAAAAGAACCAAAAAAGAAAGCCACTGATCCTCCTCCAGATGAAACTGATAATGACAAATGCCGTCACCATAAGGAGATTCAAAAATTTGTCGACTCTCCTTCCTTGAGCACTGCATCAAAAGCGAAAAGGAATTTCCAGACCTCACTGACGATGACGCCCTCGTCGGATACCTGAAAGATCATGACGAACTATCTTCCCTGAAGGAGCACAAATTGGGTGAGTTAGCTTTGATTCTTCCTTGCCCTGTACTGGATTGCCCGGAAAATACTAAAAATCCTATGAACCTAAATGACCCTCCAGAAACTAATGCGAAGAAGCACTCGCGTCAAGCGAGAAAATTCCAACCCCAAATACCGATGGTGGTTTCACCTCCCCCAAAAAAGTTGCGAAAAAGTTAAAACTTTCTGATCCCATTGCCGGGACCAGTCAGCCTATCAGCGTTAAGAATAAATTTAGTAGTCTTGCCGGAAAGGAAGCTAACGTTACTCCCCCGATCTCAAATCAAACAACGGCCCCAATTGCCGCTCGCCCTAAAGTCCCCCCAATTATGTTCAAACATAAAAAAGAAAATTATAAAACAATCATCAAAGACTTAAATAAAGATTTCCCCAACTGCGACGCTAAGTTAGCAGGAAAATACCTCAAAATCTTCACGACAAGCACCGATGAACATCGTATCGTAACGCTCTACCTCAAAGAAAAATGCGAGGAATTTTACGTGATTAACCCGCCAGATTCTCGCCCCCTGAAAATCATCATAAAAGGACTCCCGGTTTCCACTGAAATCGGTGAGATCAAAGCAGATTTAACCACTCAAGGATTTCATGTCGAAAAGGTGGCCCAGCTCACCAGATCGAAAACAAAATCCCCGCTCCCCATTTTTATGGTCGAGCTCGAACGGAACCCAGACTCCCCAGAGATCTTCCAATTAAAAAAGTGTTGCTACCTAGCGGTGCAGGTCGACAACTGTAACAGACGACCGGGGGTTTCACAATGTTACAATTGTAACTTGTTGAATCACTCGTCAAAAAATTGTTACATGCGCACTAGATGCTTAAAATGCGGTGAATATCACCGAACTAGCCATTGCCCCATAAAAGAAAGAATAGAGAACCCCAAATGCATTAATTACAACAAGACAGGTCACATGGCCAACTGAAATCAGTGCGAAGAATTTCCTAAAAGAAAGCCGAAAAAAGGCGAAGCGATTCAAAATCGTAACACCATCAAAGAACCAGAAATAAATAAACCCCCCAAACCGGTCACACCAAATCTCTCTTTCGCAGCCGCCCTCTAGGGCGCTTTAAATAAAAATAATTTTCCCGGAACTTTGGCCGCCTCCGAAGAAGCCCCTACAACCAATGAAAAAAAACAACGAAAATTCCTTTGGATTTAACGACGCGACCAGCGAACTAAGAAGATTCTTCCTCGACTACCCCTTTCTCTTAGGAATGGGAAGGCAGTTCAGGAATGCAAAGGACGAAGAGAGGATTGATATCTTTTATCAAAATCTCGTTAATAATTACAATCGTAAGGCCTAAATCTTAGGTACCAAAATTTCAAATACCTTTCTAAATCTCATTTTTCTCTCTGCCAACTCCCTCTTTTCTTCCGAGCCACCCGTCCTCCCAATGGGAGACGAGCTGCCCGACCAATGGTGAGAGTTCCTCTCCCGTCGCAGTTCGCACGACATTCCCCATCTCATAGACTCATTGAAAGCTCGCCCGCCCATTGGCCGGGAAACCCTCGGCCATTGGTCGAGCAAGTCACTTCAAATGATCCTCGGTCGCTCGACGACCCCGATTAACTAGCAATCCAGTACTTATTTTTTCTACTTTAAATTTTTAACAAGGGCAAATAAAGAATTTCAATGCTATTCCCCAAATGTTCTGATATGAGATGTAGATCTCTACGGAGATCAGGTGCTCCAATAAATCCGTCAACACCCTAATATACATTATAAAATGTTAAACTATCTATATGTATATGTTTAGTGGGCATTTTGTACATGAATAATATTCATGGGTATTTTTCAATTTACATATTAACTTCATGATTATAGTTTAATTTTTGTGAATTCTCCTTAGATTGATCTTAGAATAAATTATTAACAAATGAAATTTTAACAAGTCAACATATCCCAAGATCATAATTTAACTCTTGCTTAGTGCTAACAAAAAAAGTGTTTCATCAGTTATACACAAAAGTATCTAACAATTTTACTGAACAATTTATTTTAATCTTACACTTTAATTTCAAACCAGAATATTCTAGAATGCTTCTTGAAACAATATATTCATATTTCAAAAAAAAATCTATATATAATGGCTCATATATCATATATTAGAAATGAATATATTAAAAATATTATTAATTATACCTATATATTAGAAATTACGACCATGTTATGAAAATTGAAATATGTTTTATCCCTTTTACGTTAATGTTACAATAAAAAAGTGGATTTTCCTACTACAAAAATTTGGGTACTTGCATACTATTCCAGTACCGCCGATGTTCCAAGATAATTTGCCAACCCTGATTTCACATGTGTTGTAAGCGCTCAGTTGGCAACCATGTGCTTCATTTCATATAATATCCCCAATGCAGTTGCGATAATACACAAGTACCAAAATTTGTATTCCACTGAAGAGTTAATTCTTACACATTAATCTTAATACTTAGCATGGCATTAGTCATTGCCTCTGTTTTTGCTCAGCTAATAGCCACCAGAACCCCCTCTTCTACTTTGGTGTTGACATTTTAACTGGTAGAATGAAACTTGCGTATTGAAAAAAAACATTGATTCACAATACTTGAAAAATATATTATATTTGCCGGACAACGATCAAATTGAATTTTTTGTCTCAGTTGAATCATTTCACTTTTCGATATATGTGTACATAATATACATTGGTATTTACTGGATATCCAGATAATGGGTTTGTGACAACTTTTCCGAGCTGCTCATAACACAAACTTTGGCAATATCCAAAAGGATACACTCACTACAAACATTATATTAGAAGAGAACTTCACCTATTCTCTTTATTCTGTTTGGCCTCATGGTCCCTATAATCACTAAGTACAAATGCATATATAAACTGAAATAACATACATAAATCTGGAAACAAATTTATGAGAAGTATGACCAGTGGTGCAATGTAGAATATTAGGGCCTCCCTGCAAAGTAAGGCTTTGGGCCTCACCCCCGCAATATAGGGGTGTACATTATGCCATTGAATATAACACATATTGAAAACTTTCATTCCTGTTCACATTTAAATATTTACTTCATAGTATCTTAACCTAGGATTAATCCTGCTGAAAACAAGTTCATTTTATCTAAATGATAATATTTGTGATAATTAATACAATATTTTAAGTTTAACCTTCAAAACTTAGAAATTATTTTTATGCATTGAGTGTTGACAATTGTTTTCGAGTAAATAGAAATTCATAGATCTTGAGAGTGTTAAGTAAACTATATTAAAACACTTTAATGAGCTTTTTCTGACATAAGTAAGGGTTTTTTTTAAATATATATATATATATATATAAATATTGAATTACAGGCGGACCTGTATATCATGAACTACTATCTTACGAACTTTTACCTGGAACTAGTTTATAAAGTATATATTATTGAGAAAGATGAATTGCTATACAGAATTTTCTACTTTAAGAACTTTTTTAGGATTTGGCGACTTCGTTCGATAAAAGTCTGACTATATATTAAAATTTTTTAAAAGTAGTAATTAAAAAATATTGAAAATTAAAATGGCTTTTTATTTTGAAATATATATGTAATCAAAATTTGTATAAAGTTTAAAATTTTGGAATTTGAACAAGGTTGAATAATTATGAACCATTTATGTATAATTTAGAAACATTTTATAGTTTCTGAATTTGATTTAGTTTTTAGTCTACATATATGTAATATTGATAATTATCATTTCTTTTTTCCAAAAAGGATAAAAAAGAACATTTGATGATGACAACAATTATTCTCACTTTTTAGAAAGAAATTCATTTTTAGGGAAAAACTAAAATAATACAACTAAAAATTTATCCGTATTGTCTTATTATGTACTGTAATGTGTACAAGTTGTCTTTTTTGTAGAATTTCATTTTGTATGAGGTATTTGTCAACGTAGGAAATATTCCCATACGTTGACAATTGAAATATTTTATTAATTTTTAAAAGTACAATAATATACTTCTACTCTCTAAAAAGCTATTGCTATTAAAATGTGTGTGTTCATATTTGAATATATTTTTTATTAATTAAAAATTTCACACAAACATTCTTATAAACAAATATTTTTTCCTCCACATCATCAGAAACAATGTTTGCTTGATACATGGTTAAAAATGCTGCTAAACTTTGTAAAGAAAAAAGAAAACATAAAGCATCTAATAAAACAATTTATCATCTAACCATTATTGCATTAAAATTTTGTTAAAGAAAATGTACTATTACTTTTCCCATTCATTTTATCATACATAAAAGTAAAATTTTTTAAAAAAATTAACATATTATTCTAAATGGCTTTTTCTCAACTTTACGATTATTGCGACTCTTTATTTTGAACCACATATTTCACATTTCTAACAAAAATTAAATTTCTTTACTGTTGCAAAATCATTTATTTCCTTTAATTTAAATTTCATTGTATGCACTACTTTTCCATGAGTTCCTGACTTTTTACAAATGCTTGCACGGAGAACTTTTTGCAAAAAAGTTGCTAGGAATACTTCAAGTAGACATGGATACTTTTCTCAGATTTCTTCAGGGATTAATTCCCTATAACTGAGAAGTTCTTCCCTTTAACTGAAAAATTTTTCCCTCTATCAAACTGCGAATTCCTCTCTACCTCCCCTAGCTCTAAAATAGACTTGTCCACTTTTCCCGCGATGCAGACACTAGTCCTTTCGAAAAGGCAACGGTCAAGTGACCTTGAGATCAGCAGACTGTTAGTTTTCAACGGAAGAATTTATTGCACATTTACGCGGAACCCAAACGACAAGCGAGTGCTAAATAACGTTCAAAACAGACTTCGCAGGAAAATTAAAGCCTTCCAAAATAAAATCTGGGAGGACGAACTACGCTCTCTCGACCCCGATGACGGTTCTCTTTGGAATATGTCAAAGGAGTTGAGAAAAAAGAAAACACCTGTTTACACCCTTAAAGGCCGAGCCGGGATCGCAAACACAGACTCTGAAAAAGCCGAGGTACTAGCATGCTCTCTGGAATCTCAATTCCAGGAAAATAACATAACTAACCCTTCTGATTACCTGATAAATAGGACCGTTGAAAACTATTTTCTAAATGAAAATAATTTCGACGCTCCCCCCCCACTCTCGGAGATCATAAATTATGTCAAGAAAACGAAAATTAAACGTGCTCCGGGCAGAGAGGGTATAACAAACACAAAATTCTCCAAAATCTCTGTTATCTTCCAGCTAACTAATATTATTTCAAATATCTTTACTACGGGCCACTTTCCAAGCTCGTGGAAAACCGCCTCTGTCATCCCCATACTAAAACCAGGTAAGCCTCGCGGCTTAACTGATAGCTATAGGAAACTAATCCGCACGAGACTCAATTCTCACCTCACTAACAATAACATTGTAATCTCCCAACAACACGGATTCCATCCTCGTCTATCCACTTCGCACCAGTTGCTCCGCGTAGTCGAGTACGTTAAAACTGGCAATAAAGATAAAAAAAATACACGGGGGCTATTTTTCTGGATATCCAGAAAGCCTTTGACCGTGTATGACATGTGAGTTTAATTTATAAACTCATCAAAATTAATACTCCCCCTCAACTAATCCTGATTATAAAATCCTTCGTATCTAACAGAAACTTCGCGGTCAGAGTAAATGACACGCACTCAATGATTAAAAGCATAAAAGCGGGGGCCCTCCTTTCCCCCATCTTATTTAACATTTACATAAATGACATTCCAAAGACACGACACACAACCGTTTGTCTCTTTGCAGACGAGACAGCGATCCTAGCTCAAAGCGCAAGAAAAACTTGCGTCACTCACTTCCTACACCGGCACCTAGCGGAGCTTGAAGACTGGTACCAAAAATGGAAAATTTCCATAAATCCAACGAAAACGGAAGCAGTCTTCTCCACTGGGCACGGCACAAGAAAACCACCGCCAATCCACATCCACAATCACCCGGTTCCCTGTTCCAAATCTGTGAAATACTTAGGAGTCATTCTTGACGAAAATTTAACATTTAAACCTCACATCCTACATCTTAAAAATAAATTCCGAGCTTTAGCATGTATCTATTCCCCTCATTTCGCTCGGAATTCGCCACTGACGTTAAAAAATAGAGTGCTTATCTATACCTCTATAATCAGACCAGTGATTTTATACACCTCTCCACAGTCTGGGAGCATGCAGCTACTTCAAATATTAATTTACTAGAAACATCCCAAAATGTCATTATAAGACAAATGCCCGATGGTTTATGAGGAACGCCTGCGCTCCACCTCAAAACCGTCCGGGAAACTATAAAGAAGCTTGCAATCAAAATCTTTGAAAATATTGAAACCATTGACAACAAAATCCTTAGAAAAATTGACGTTTATACCCCAGATCCCAACTTTAATAGACCTAGAAATCTCCTAATTTAACTTACCTTTCCTACTTTCGCAAGAAAATTTCTAACTTCGCCCGAGGAGAAACCAGGAGCGCAGAACTCCACACCTCCTCAGAAACTGTACTCAGCTGCAGTTAAAAAGAACACTAAACATGATTTTGATGTTTCACAAGTCATGACACAAATGATGACACAGTGGGGACAAATGCTGTCCATCATTCAAGCTAAAATCTAAAAAATTAACATTCAATAATAACGTGAATAATAATTCTCTCAGGTTTTTTAGCTGGAATGCTAATGGATTAAAAAGATGTATTGATGAATTAAAAGACTGTATCATTGACTACAACCCCGACGTAATCGGGATACAAGAAACACACCTTCGTCCTGCGGACCGAGTTAGCATTCCAAACTACACTTGTCACAGAAGTGATAGAACAACACACCGCGCGCGGGGGCGGCACTGCCATCTTTGTTAAAAATTCCATTAGGCATCACGCCATCGTCAGTACTTCAAACACATTTGAAAATACATCGGTTATCCTACAAGTAGGAAACAACACTAAAATCACGGTGGCGTGTATTTATAGACATCCACACGGCTCCATTAATACTATTGAATTGGACGCAATTCTCAACCATAGCAACAAAGCCTTTCTTTTCGGTGATTTTAATGCGAAACACTCGAGCTGGAACCCAGGCAGGTCTAACACAAATGGTAATATTTTATGCAATTGGGCCGTTGGGGCCGCATTGGATATTATCGCCCCTGACACTCCCACTCATTTCAACGCCTGACACACAAACAACATTCTTGACATCGGCTTTGCAGCTAACTTGGCTCACACTGATGTTTTTACTATAAATGCCCTTAGCAGTGATCACAATCCAGTTATTTTCGAGAGATTTCATAACTAATAACATTTTACCACCGTTACTTAGAACTCTTAGATCAACTAACTGGATTAAGTTTCAAGAGATACTTTATCATAACATTCCTGGAAATCCCCAAATAGATAATTTGGATACAGCCGTTCAAAATTTTACAGACATAATTGCGAATGCTATTTCAGCTTCCACGTCCACTAGGGTAATTAACACACCACACCTCTGCCTTCCTGAAAACATACGAGAGCTTATCAGAGCTAAAAATAGATTAAAAACTCTGGAATAACACCAGATATCCACGATACAAACGCGAAGTTAACGCTCTCATTAGACAGATCAGGAAAGAAATCGAAGCACATAAAAACAAGACCTGGAAAGATCTTCTTATAACTTTAAATCCTCAAGATAATTCTCTATACAACTTACATAGGAAAATCTCACTAAAAGAGCTACGGTCATTCCCCCTCTCAATGGTCCAGGAGGGATGGCTTATTCTGATTTCGAAAAAGCGGAGGCTTTTAAAGATACACTTGAAGTCACTTTTCAGGAAAATGTTGAACCCTACTGTGACGACAAGATCGAAGAAGTCGAAAATGTAGTTTGTAACTACTTCGACAACTTCACCACACTCACACCTCCCCTCACTTCCCCTAATGAAGTCCGAGGCATTATTAAAAAATTGCAGAATCGTAAAGCTGCGGGTCCCGATAAAATTCCAAATATTGCTCTTAAATATTTAACTTTAAATGCACTTACACACTTAACAAAAATCTACAATCAATGCCTCATTAAAAATCACTTTCCGACAATGTGGAAGCAAGCAAACGTGGTTATGTTGCCAAAATCAAATCAAGATAATAAATTTAGTCAAAATTATAGGCCAATTTCTTTATTAAGTACCACTGCTAAGGTTTTCGAAAGAATAATCTTAAAAAAGAATTCAAACGCACTGCAAAGCCATAGATTGCATTCCCCGGAACAATGCGGGTTCCGAGAGGGCCATTCAACGCTACACCAACTTATACGAGTTACGAATATTATAAATGAAGGATTCGCAAACAAATTCTACTCTGTCGGTGTTTTGTTAGATGTTTAGAGAGCATTTGACAAGATGTGGCAAGATGGCCTCACTTACAAACTTATTAAACTCAAAAATTCCCTGGATATTTAATTAAAATTATACACAATTATTTACACAACAGGACCTTCAGGGTTCGTGTAAATAACACTTTCTCTACTAATGGACTTATTCAAAGTGGAACCCCCCCCAGGGTAGTTCCCTGTCCCCCAGTTTATACAACATTTACACACACGACTTCCCAGAACACACCACCGTCAGTACTTGCCTGTTCGCGGATGATTCCGCCATGCTTACGCAAGGTACTCAGCTTAAATACACACTTAAAAACATGCAAAACTTCCTTGACAGGTTACAAGATTGGCTCACACAATGGAGAATTGCAATTAACGTTGACAAGTCTCAAGCAATCATATTCAGAAAATGGGGAGTCATCGACCCCCTCCCCTTTTCAACTCACTCTTTTTGACGACAACAAACAGTGGGTTTCGGTAGTTCGTTACTTGGGTCTACACATTGATAGCCGCTTAACTTACAAAAAACATATCGACTATCTATCAGAAAAATTCTGGGGTAGAATTCATTTAGCTATCTCCCTTGTTGGGAGGAATTCTCCTCTATCCCTGGAAAACAAAGTAATTTTATACAAACAAGTTCTGCGCCCAATTATAACGTACGCTTCTCCTGTTTGGGGAGCAGCTGCTGCCACCCACATGAAAAAAATCCAAGTCGTACAAAATAAAATTCTTCGACTCATTACTAACGCACCTTGGTGTACGTTAGAAATGATGTTATTCATTACGATCTACACATGGAGCCGATTTCTAGTTACATCACTAAGTTAGCTAGGAATGTTTTCAGATCAATCGACATTCATGACAATCCAATTATTCGAGCGCAAACAATGTTCATCTATACACATCCCAAATTAAAATACGCCTATGCCACAGCAAAATGGCAGCTACCGCTCAAACCGCCTTAACTCAACAATTAAACATTAATTTCATACATCTACAACACCAAATGCTCTACTGCAAATTGAAACAGGGTCAATTCTGACTGTCACCTCCCTCCCCCCTCCATGGTCTCTTTTGGTGATGGATTCCTTCCTGGTTCTTCCCTCATTCGTGCCGCTTCGACGCCAACTTGTTTCTGGGTCGTTTCGTCGACCAGCTCGTTCGGTGTTCGCCACAGGCGTCTCGTTCATTCCCACCCCCCTCCTCTGAGGGGTTGTTGATTTTTAAAATTTTTCTTTCATGGTTTACCTTTTCTCCTCACACTGGGTATAAGCGCCTTCAGCGTTGGCACCCGGAAATTCTAATTTCCGTATTGGAAGGTTAGACACCGAGGTGTAAGCACGTTCGCCGAGCGAGCTCCTACGTTTGGCATTACTGTGCTCTTTCTAGGTCGTACTTACAGCTCTTTTCAGAGCTGAGTCGACTTGCTGATCACAACTATAATCTAACGTTGACGACCATGGCTTCGAATACTGATCTCCCCACGGATATGGACTTTCAAAATGCTACACTACCAAAATCTGGAAATTCAATCCCGGAACGACTGAGCGGACCAACCCCATGAGCAAAACTCGAGGCAACCAAGGCCGACATCCGTCGCTACAACCTGATTGTTCAAAGCTTCGAAAATATGATCTCCTCTTGCCCAGGACGAACATGACCCCACCTTCGTTGAGATGGTCAAGCAAGGTTCCATGTACGAAGATCTTCTAGAAAAAGCGGTAAGTGAATTTGGCAAACTACCTTACTGTGATACCCATGGCTGCCCTGTACATGAAACCCCCACTTCATCTCCAGTAAAGTCCCAACCTACTAAAAGAAAGGACGAGGATGGCTTCACCTCTCCCCCCTCTCAGGAAAAGTCTCTAAAAATAACTTAACCTATAAAGAAAAATTTTAAATTAACTTACAAAATCGTTTTAATAATCTACAACCCAAGGATACGAAAGCAGCAGGAACTTCCCGAACCAACACCACCAAAAACACCACATTAATACCTAGAGCAAATAATCCCGGAGCTAAAAATCTCCCACCTCCAGTTTTTCTAAAATATACGAAAGATCATAGAATTCAAATGAAAACACTTAGCGACATATACCCTGAATTACGTAGAAAACTCACCGGTGAGTACATAAAATTATACTCTGACACAGATGAAGAAAGACGTGAATTAATTCACAAACTTGACGAACTCCAATTTCAATACTTCGCTACCAATCCTAAAGCTGAAAGACCTATAAAAGTTGTAATCAAGGGACTTCCCCGAGATTCCAACCCTCAAGATATAAAAAATGACCTAGTTGAACTAGGATACACGGTCGATAAAGTTTCTCAACTTATCGGCCGAATTACTAAACAACCTCTTCCAATATTTCTAGTCTCACTCCCTAGGAACATTTTTAATGCAAAAATTTTTGAACTCAAAAAAGTAAACTACATGAACGTTACTGTGGACGGTTACGATGGCAAAGGGATTACCCAATGCTATTCGTGTAACCGATTCCACCACACAGCAGAAAATTGCCACATTACGCCAAGGTGTCTGAAATGTGGCGAAGCTCACCAAACGCGCGATTGTCAAATAGAAAGGGTCGAAAAACCCTACTGCATTAATTGCGAAACATACGGACACATGGCAAACTACTCCGGCTGCCCCAAATTCCCCAAACCTCGTAAACATACCCAAGAAAAAACAAACACCTACACAAACACAGTTAATAGCATAATCAGACCTGGAACATCATAATCACAAGCTGCAAGTACCTCCAACTCAACTAACACGCAACAGATGGCACCACATGTCAAGGGAGCTCCTGCTGCTTCAGTAACAAACCAGGCCAATCAATCTAACTTACCGCCCCCTACAGTCAATTTTAACAATAATGGAACGTTTGATATGAATTTCATCACTCAAACGCTTCAACAAACAATATTGGCCCTCTCCATGCTTACCCAACATATTGGTAACGCAACAAGTCTACCCCCACCTCCCCAACCTTTAAAATCTAAGAAATCAAAAAATAAAGAACAATGCAAAAAAGAATTACACGCCCTTTTCGAGGCACTCATAGAATATGAAGATGATTAGTCGAACATTGATTGGCCTGAGTTGGTGTTCATGGAATGCAAACGGCATACTTAGAAAAATAAACGAATTTAAACTACTTGTAGAGAAGAACTATCTCGACATTATTTTAGTGCAAGAAACAAAACTGAGACCTGTACACAACATTAGAATAGCAAATTACACATGTTACAGAAATGACCGCGTTGCGGAAGGACATGCTACCGGTGGTGGTACTGTAATACTTATCAAAAATTCCATTAATTATACTTTAACCCGCCAATACCCCAACTTCAGTACTCTGAAGCTACCATTGTTACAATTAATCCTCCAAATTTCAATCCCCTCACAATTATTAGCATTTACATTCCCCCTAGTTCTGACAATAGACTTTTTACGCTTGACATTGAAAACTTCATTCAGATCAACAGTAGTTGTGTGATTTTTGGCGATTTTAATGTCACACACAACGCCTGGAACTGCTCCAACAATTCCACACGGGGAAATCAACTTAAAAATTTTACACACACTCTTGATATCGAAATTGCATTCCCCGACCAGATTCGGGCACAATTCATCTAATACATTGGATTTCGCGCTCATAAACAACTTTCAATACCCCTACACAATTCTCTCTATTCCGGAACTTTCTTCCGACCACAACCCCGTTTTATTTTTAATTTTTTTTTCATTCTAATATTCATAAGGATAATACTACAGCAGTTACCACCAGTTGGTCTAAATTTTGGTCTCTAATTTTCTGAGTACATTAATAATAACATTCATATTTCGGACTTTGAAAAAATCACATATCCCGATCTCTTAGAAAATAAAATTAACCTTTTCACCGAAGCTGTCCGCTCCGCCTACGAACACGCCTCCCGACCAGTCACAAACAGGAATCACACTTACACTCCACAACACATACAAAACCTCATAAGACAGAAAAATAAAGCTAGTGGGATGAGAATATTGAAATAGAAAATAGTCATTGAGATTCGATTCTGAGCTACGTTTGAGTACGGTCGCGTCTTCTTTACACTCCGTACTTTTCCTCGCTCAACGTCTTTTCGACCAACGATCTAATCTTTTGGAGGCAATTGAGCCAGTCGCCCTATAGCTCTTTTTAGGGCTTAAAGGATAGGGCGACATCCATTAGATATTTCGCTGACTATTCCACGACTCAACGATATTACGACCACGGACATGGCAACGGATATGGAATGCCAGAACATCCCTCTCCCGACTTCAAGGCCCGGCACTCCTGAACTTTTCACTCCTTGCGAGAAGTTGATCCTTATCGACAAAAACCTCAGGAAATACCTCCTGCTCGCTCAAGGCACTGAACAATCTCTCAAACTGCTTGCCCCCTACATGAAAGCTAATGAACCCGAAGTAATTGACCTCTTCGCAAGACTGAATTTCTACCAGGAACAACATCATAATGCCGAATGTGAGTATGGCACTCTTACTTGTAATACCCCAGGTTGCACTGTGCACGGAACTCCCCCTGCCACCCCCGTGGCTTCGCATCAAGATTTTCCAGCTCTTCCACCCTCTAACCCCAATAAAAGAAAAGATAATGATGACGGCTCTGTCTCACCTACAAGGAGACAAACAATTAAAAAACCTAATCTAATCTTAAGCCCTAACTTCAGTTTAAAAACTGGAAATAAATTTAACAATCTTAAGGATCAGGAAATAGTAGCAGCTTCAAACGACATCAATGTTAACGACGATGCTCCCCCCGCCACTAACGAAAATAAAACTTACCTACCCCCACCCATAATGCTTAAAATTTCCAAAGAAATTCGCGAACACATGAAGGTTATTACAAAAGCTTTCCCCAAAATCCGCAGTAAATTATCCGGCGAACTAATTAAATTTTATACAGATAACTCAATTGATTATCATAAACTTCTACAACTCCTAGACCAAGAAAAATATCAGTATCACGTAATAACACCTAAAGCAGAAAGACCCATCAAGGTCGTAGTGAAAGGACTCCCCAAGGACACTGAAATTAATGACATAAGTCCGACTTAACAGAACAAGGCTTCCCAGACGCGAAAGTATCTCAATTAATAGGCAGAATAACGAAACAAGCACTACCAGTCTTCATGATCACCCTTCAACGTAACATAAATAATGCTAAAATTTTTCAACTTAAAACGCTCAGCTACCTCTCCATCAGAATAGAAGGTTACGAGGGCACAGGTGTGACACAATGTTACACCTGCAACCGTTTTAACCATACATCTGAAAATTGTCATATGATCCCGCGCTGCTTGAAATGCGGAGAAGCGCATCAAACCAAGGACTGCCCCATAGAACGAGTAGAAACCGCATACTGCATCAACTGCCAGGCTTACGGTCATATGGGCAATTACTCTAAATGCCCTCTTTTCCCCAAGCCTCGCAAAGGCAAACTCGTTAAAAATAATTATACATCTGTCGTGGACAGCATCGTAAGGCCCAACACCTCATACGCGCAAGCTAGAAACCCAATAAAACCTATTCAACATAAAAACACTCAACAGATGGCACCACGAGTCAATGAAGCTCCTGCTATTTCCCGGCAAATTCAATCCAATCGGAATTTTAAAAACCACCCTTCCTCCTCAAACATTAATCTATCTGAAAATACCCCACAGTTTGCCATCGTGCAAACCCTACAACAAATAATGCAGACTCTCGCTATCCTCACCCAGCAAATTGCTTCCTTAATCTCCCCCAACCAAAAAAATTAACAAAGAACTAAGAAAAAAAGAATTAAGCGCCATAATAGAGGCTATCCTTGACAGAGATGACGACGATTAGTCACAAATCGATT
>BMAU01016091.1:0-43326 GCA_019973935.1 Trichonephila clavipes
TGGAAAATGGCCGGAATTGTTTGAAAAAAACAATGGCTATATATTTCATCACGATAATGCGCGGCTACATACTGATATTACAATACGCACTTCTGGACTCTACAGAAACAAAAAAAATTATACTAGACATTGTGACGTCGTGAGTAGATAACGTGCAAAAATTTATCCCAGCCTAATTTTGAAATAAAAGAATTATTTATTGGCTCAACAGATTACTATAATTGAAGCAATAAAGTACAGTCTCAATACCAAGCCGGTACATTCAGTCTATATCACGGGAAATCAATCACTTCAATCCTTTGTCCGAAAGGCACTTGCCCATCTCCCTAAGCGTTTTTTCCAGTTCTCCAACGCCATCGGCGTTCACGGCCCTGCTCCAATCTCTATCCAAGCCTCTGTCCAAGTCTCTATTTTCAGGGCTCTCCTCGTCTCATAAAAAACCCTTTTAAACAACAAGGGTGGGTCAGCAACACGCCCTTCGTCCCTTCTCATTGGCAGGCCACCAAAGTCTCCCCACAACCCTGTGCCTCATTAGTGTCCGATTTGCGCGAAACACACAAATACACCTCCGGTCCGTCTGGAGTCTAATGACGCCACATTTCTCTATCGGCATCTGGACCCTTTTTCCTATCCCACCGCCTTTGTTCCTTAGAGCCATTCTCTGGACATCTGCCGAGGTGACAAACTCGTCGGTCAGACATGCTTCGGCTCTTGTGACCCAGTGGGACCTCCTTTATCCATTGTGACATCCAGTCAGAGTGTCGCTGCCGTTTCGAGGCCAAACAATAAACAATGACCCCACGTGCACTGGTCTCTTAGCCACCTGCTATGAGCCATAAAACTCGGCGTGAATAGAAGGGTTGGGTCAGTAGCGCAGGCAGGAATTTTTCAAGGGGGGTCCTGGGTCGAAAGTTCACCATTCTTGTATCATGCTCCTTTTGATTTTGTCAATAAAAAACAGGAATAAAACACAGTAAAAACTAATTATTGAATAAATAATTAGCATTAATTAATAAAATTAAACATTAATAACGAATACTTCATTAAATTTTGCGTACTATAAACTTCGAACTATAATCAATCGAAAAAAAATCAAGGGCTTGGGGGGATCCAGAAACCAGGACCCCCCCTTGTGTGTGCCACAGGGTGAGGTACATACCAAGTGAAGTCGTTACAACATGTATCCAGTAATTGAGGCTTCTTTTTCCAGAATTTGAAAGAAAATAAGAGAATAGAGACTAGATGGAACGGAAGATTTTTAGTTATCTTTCGATAAGAATAACAATAATGGTGAAGATAAAACAGAGTTAGATGATGTGCCTGATGAGACTAATATGACAATATATGACTAATTTTGCAGGTAATCCAATGCGGAAAGTTTATACAGTAGTCCACTCACAAGAATACAAAAGCTCTTGAATTTAAAACTCAAATATTTTAAGTTATTCGTCTACCCTAAAATTGTAAATTTTGACAAAAATTTACATTGTCTTTTTTGTGTGTGGTTTTGATTTAGAGGCCAACTTATTAGCTTTCTAAAAATACCAGGTTTATTATTTTACATTCACTAGAGAAAAAACTACAAACATTTCAGTAAAAGCAGATGCAACTACTTTAAGCAAGGTCTCATACTTTAAAATGCGTTTTACTCGAAATGTTTTTTTTTCGAAAAGCTCAAACGGAGACCGCGATTGAAAAAAGTTTTAAAAATAATTAACTGGCATCGTTTGTGTATGTTCTGTATAGTAGTAGAAGTGTTTTAAACTTCAGATTTATCAATCACTGTTTTATTACAAAATTTACACTCCCTTCCGTAAATATAATCACTGTTTTTTAAGCAATTTCCCATAGTAACTTAGATAAAGTGCTCTAATTTTTGTAAAAATTAAAATATCTCTTACCCTGAAGGTCATTTCAAAAATGAATAGCAAAGCAAACATCAAAATTGAAAAAAATAAAAATTTGTTCACAAAATTTTGGATAGATTGTGCCCCATTTATATAATTTTTTTACCAATTTTTCCCATTTTAGTGATAATACAATTTCTTTTTCTCTTCTAAATTTTAGCATATTTTTCTTAAAATGTGTACTAAATAAATCTAAACACCACAAAAAAATCTCTTTATCTCCATTTTCTTAAAAAGAGTTGTCGCAAGTAGTCGGATACGTTAATATTGCGAAGAAAGCCTTAAACAAATGCCAGCAGGTTTACGCGGTGAACCACTCCCAGCGAGAGACAGAACAACTGAACACACATACCACAGTTTCTTATAATACAAATAATTTCAAGACCAAAAAAACACATTACCATCGAGCCAAACATAAGTACAGTCGATGAATGACGTTGGTAAATAACTATTTACACTAACTATTTTACATAAAATTCATATTGAATAGAAGTTAAGTATAGCATATTAAGGTTCATAAAAATAAACAATTACTAAAAAAATACAATTAGCTTAAGGTATCCAACTACTTCCAACAACTTTTTTTTAAAAAAAATACAGATATGGAGATTTTTTTTTGTGGTTTTTAGATTTATTTAGTACATTTTAAGAAAAAAAAAATGCTAAAATTAAGAAGAGAAAAAGAAATTATTATTATTAAAATGGGAACAAATGGGTAAATATGTACAAAAAAATACATAAATGGGGCCTACTCTGTACAAAAAGTTCATTAATAAATTCTCAATTTTTCAATTTTGATGTGTTATTTTGCCATTCACTTTTAAAATGACCTTCAGGATCAGAGATATTCTAACTTTTACAAAAACTAGAACACTTTATCTTAGTTATTACATGAAATTGCTTAAAAAAGCAGTGATTATATTCAGATAAAGAACTGTAAATTTCGTAATAAAACAGTGATTGATAAATTTTTGCAGTTTAAAATACTTCAACTATTATGCACAAAATATTTTAGAGAGTTATTTTCAAAACTTTTTGAGCAACCGTTGTCTCCGCGCGCGTTTCGGCATTTTCTAAAAAAAAAAACACTTTTTGAGTAAAACTCATAGTCAAATGACATCTTGTTTAAAGTTATGGCACCTGTTTTTATTAAAACACTGGTAGTTTTTGTTTTAGTGAATGGAAAATAAAAAAAAACTTAATATGTTTATATATATATATATATATGGCCTATGAAATAAAACTATAAAAAATAGTTGTCCATTTTTGGAAAAATTCCCGATTTTAGGGTAGTCAGATACCTTAATAATAAAAATATAATTCCATCAAACATAAGACATGTCCTTTTAGGAATATAGGAATGTCCTTTCATACATCTTTTTTTTTTTTTAAATATATATATATATATATATATATATATATATATATATATATATATTTTATTCGGCGTATAACGCGCCCCCATAAATTTAGATCTGATTTTTTTTGTGTCAAAAGTGTGCGTTATACGCCCGAATGTAAAGTAATACATTTTACCGTATTTTCCTAATTTTTTATACCAAATGTATTTTGCATGATAGTCAGTTATTTGCATTCGGAATTCCGAATAAAAATAATGCCGCAATTGAAAAACCAATGCTTTTGGAAACAAGAACTTCTACATTTTAAATATTTTGAATATTTTTATATTTAGCATCCAATTTACTAATTGAAATATAATTTTACTTCCGAACTGTTCCAGGGTACACCAATTGGAAATTGCAACAGTAATTCACTTAAAAAAAAGTACACTAAATAGTCACCGAAGCTATTGTTACAACAGATTAATGGTCAATTTGTTTCGTCCTTGACATTCCGTTTCAAATATTGAATAACATTGCAACACAGCGCAAACAAAAGAATTTTCACCTGCACATCGCGGTCATTAACCCGTAAATTCAAAACCTGTTGACCTTCACTGACACGTCATAACACGTCACAGCATATGTCGACGTCTTTTTTGAGACCGGAACTCTAGCCCTCACAAAGCTCCAGCCGTTGAAAAGGATATCGCGCTTTGCAATTGCTCCTGCAGAAAATAGATCAATTTGTTGCACTGTGCGGGCGTAATTGATATTATTATGACTCCAATATTTGTATATGGTATTGTTAATCCAGTAAAATATTACGTTAACAGAATAAGGTAAGTTGAAATATTATTTTTTCCTTTTTTTTCAGTAAAGTAGAATGTGTTGTCAGCTTGCGAGCGAAATATTTGTGATTTTGAATTAATACGTGAAATGTTATAAATTTTGAGTAAAAGAAATTTTTTATGAAGTAATAGTTGTTATGTTTCATTTGATTAAAATGTTTTGCGGCATAACAATGTTTATTCTATTAAAAATAATTTTATGTAATCCTATTTAAAAAACTTTAAAATTTTATGAATTTATATTTAGCTTCGCATTCCTTGATATAACGTAGTGAATTTATTACCAGTCTGTAGGTAAATTAGCGGATAAGGCTTTAATTTGAATGCATTGTTAAATTACATGAAAGCATTGTTAAATTTAATGTGTTTCATGCGTTTAAAATACAATTACAACTCTAGAGATTGTATGTACTTCAGGAGCGTAGTTACAGCCATATCAGCCGTTTCAATGATACGGGGCCCCACGTTACAAAGGCCTCAACATATGTAAGCAAAATTCAAAAAAGTGTTTAGGGACCCCTAAAAAAGAGCCCAGAAGGAATTTTGATACGGGGCCTACTCGAGACTAGCTACGCAAGTGATGTACCTTAAATTTAACTAGCTACCAAAAAGATATCTTTAAATAATAGTTTAAATCATCAACAATTTTATTTATTTCTAATTTGAAAAATAACTAAGGTTGTAATTATTTATTGCTATTTAAAATACGCAAATTCTCTAAAATTCGTAACAGTTTATTGATAGGTAATTATTTATTTGTTCTTGAAGATATGCTTTAATTTTATTATGAAACTTATGGTAGTATACATTTTATTAGTCCTTTGAGAGAAAAATAATTAAAATGGGATTACTAATTTTTATGCCAATTAGAAAATTAGATCAATCACAGATAGGGATTAATAAATTAAATAATTGAATTAGTTATGCATCTTAAGTAGCACATTTCAGTAAAACTGTTTCTAAAACAGAAATATCTCCTTCGGAAGAAAACCGCAGTATTGTGTACTATTTTTGGAAATTCTATGAATATCATAAAATTATTTCATATATGAACCACTTGTTTGAAAACTAAGCCAAGAATTATATCTACATTTTATTAACAGCAGGAAAATCGCTTATTTCTATCTAATTACAGCTCTCTTCTATTATTTTGTTTTTATTATATAAATGATGACCTTTCGTAATAAATTATAAGCAGTATTGCTAAAAATATACTGTATGAAAATGTAACAGGAGCATATTATGTGGTGAAGATATGAAGTATAGTAAAAAGCTCGATATATATATATATATATATATATGAACATAATAGTAATGGTGGCCTACTGTAAATCGTACTACATAAAATATAAATTCAATAATATAAATAAGTTAAGGCCTCTTAGCCAAAATTTTTTCAAAAAAATTTTGGAGACACGTTAACAATAAAAATAATTTGTGATTTATATTCAGATTATATTATTAAATTGATTCTGAAAGTAAAAAGTCAATTTAAACAGCTATTATCTTACAAAATTAAGAATTTTTGAAGCTTTTTCAAACTCTTATAAAATACTCACTTTTTAAAATTGTGTGGCCATTTTAAGTTATTTATGTTTCTTAGATTATTGCAAACAAAAGTTGGCATGGATTTGAAAATATTTTCCCTTGTTGATTTTTAATAATTAATTTTCTAGCTAAACCTGGAAAGAACTCGAAAATTTTTAAAATATTAAATTAAGCATTTTTAAAAAAGATAACCAGAGATCTCAGACCTAAATCCATACTAACTTTTATAGAACATACGATTGGGAGTATGTACAAAAAAATTTCAAGGTTCTATCTTGAAAAGACAAAAAGGCCATTAGGGATTAGAAAATACTTATATCTTCAAAAATAGAAATCTTAGAAAAGTGCATTTAAAGTTTGTAAAAGCATAAAACAAAAACGTATAATGCCTTTAAAGCTCTAATTTTTAATGTGTTATTTTTCCAACGTAAGTTCTACATTAAAACACTATTTCAATAAAATATGACTGAAAATATTTTTTTAAAATTCAAAATATATTTTTGCAAAAAATTGATAGCATTTGTTATGACGACAGTTTATACAGCTTAACCTTAACTTAATACTTTCACAAAAGGTTTGAAACAGAAGGATTTTATGTACAAAATAATAATGACCCAACCTAAAAATATTCACATGTTTGTTTATAAAATTTAATTTTTTTTTCAGTTTTAAATCGGGGCAGTTTAGGAAGGTTTAGTTCGTGTTGCGCAACTTTAAAATACTAAAATATGGTACTACAATTTGTTTACATTAATGTAGTTTAGTACATCTAGGAAATATTTAGTTTTATTTTCAATACTTGAATTCGAAGTCTAATTGCAGTATTAGCGGAGGACTGATTTTTAGATACATCATTTTCAGTAGTATTTCACCCCTTCTCGAAATATTGTTTCTCACAGCAACCTAATAACGTTTTGGCCATGGCATTTGTGAAGGTCTCCTTGGACCTCACTTTGAGAACGAGAATAAATAGGAGTCATGAAAGAACCAGTAGCCATTTTTATAAACAACTTTCTTTATTTGGTTATCTTATCCAAATAGAATCAAAGACTTATTAACAAATATATCTAACTAGTATTATGAGGTTTTAAAGGTAATATCCTTTAAATTAACTTAATTATTGATCCAATTAATTAACAATTAAATAACGATCACGTAGAGGTTACCACGATAAGAGATCCCAGATTTATATTTATTAATGTTCCTATTGAACATTTAACTTTAATCTCACTCCTAAAACTTTAATGAGACTTTAATTATAAATCAATAATTACCAACGGAATCTCAACTCTTCTTGAGAGTAAATTATCTCCAACAAGAAATCTTCAATTTAACTTCACTATAACTTTCTGCTTCAATCTCTATCTCCTACTGCTCTAACTTTACTATTCCGTGTTTGACTTAAATACTTTATCTAATCTGCATATATAACAAGGAATCCTGTCCGCTTTTTGGAGTTGATTGGAAATAGGTAGGGAATTAAATTTCCCTAAAAAGGACGACTCAGAAAGTTTGTGATAAAGTTCCGTATAGATTTGTCACACATTTTCTCAACAAGAAAAGTTTAATGATAAAGCTTCTAAGTTATATAAACAGTTTTTCAAAGCAAAATTGACCTTGAAATCTATCTTGATTAAGTAACTACGAAAACTCAAAACATAATCAAGCAGAAAGGATTTTATTAATGAAAATTTGAATTAATAAGCATTTCACACTAAAAGAGTTGATTGTTCTCAAATTTTTTAATTACCAATTTAAGAGTACAAAAATGCTTTAAAAGGAAATCAAAGCTCAGAAAACTTCAAATATTTTAAAACCTAATTTGTTAACAGATATGAAATTTGGTGGCAAACTTCCCAATGACATGGGCCACAAGAAAATACAAATGAAAAATTTTCGGTAATTTTGAAATTTGCAGGGTATTGTATATATATATATATATATATATATATATATATATATATATATATATATATATATATATATATATATATATAGTCTTAAGAAAATAAATAAATTTATCTTCATGAACTACATCCAAGGGTCTATTGATTTATTTAACACTTTAAATAGTTAGCTAATGCCAATAATTTTCCAAAATTTTATTATATGTATTTAATATCTTTCGAAATAGGCATATAAAATTTATATAAAAGATTAGAAAAAGGATTATATCATCCTTCCCAAAATTGTGCGTATAACCTTTTGAAGTTCAATGCAAAAAAAAGAAAAGAAAATACGTATGAAATTTCACTTGAAATTGAATACATGTCATACCGAGTTGTTTCAAGATTATACATTTTTATTGCGCTTATTATAATCAACCACGGTCTCCTTCAAACGAGTACCGCTGACTTCGGATGTCCAATTGTTGGATAGTCTCTGTGAGTAACTGATGATCATTCAAAAAAGTTTTTTTATTTTTATAACTAGATATTTTTAGGGAGAATTTTAAGTTTTTAGAATAAATTATTGCAAAAAAGAGACATTGAAAAAGTTGAACGTTTAGCTCGAAAAATATCTCGAGTACAGGGGTTTTCAAACTTTTTCAACTCATTGCACCCTTAGAATTATTAGGTATTTTAGAGGAACCTCATTTCACACACACTTACTTAGAAGAACAGATAAACATGTTATGGGTACTTTATGTAAAGAGAATTAAAGAAAAGTACTAGCTGCATGGCTCGGCGTTCGAGTGTACAACTTTTTCCCAATGGAAATTCCCTCTTCCCCTCTCGTTATCAGTACTTTCTGGTGTGTGTGCGATTTCTATATTAATGTCCTCAGTGGCGCTCGCAGGAATTTTCAGGGGGTCCGGGGTCGAAAGTTCACCATTCTTGTATCATGCTCCTTTTGATTTTGTCGATTTTCGGGAACAAAACACAGTAAAAAAGCTAATTATTGAATAAATAATTAGCATTAATTAATAAAATTAATCATTAATAACAAATGCTTAATTAAATTTTACGTACTATATACTTAGAATAAAATCAATCAATCGGGGAAAAAATCAAGGGCTTTGGGGGGTCCGGACCCCAGGACCCCCCACCTTGTGTGCGCCACTGAATGTCATTAAAATTCCCTTTTACGAAATTTCTTCCACCTCTTTGTCCCGCTGGATGGGTTTGTTTCCCTTCCTCTTAGCCCGGCATGGCTCAGGCTTTTTCCGAGGGTGTAACTTTATCTCTAAAGAAATTTTTCTACTATATTTATGTCGTTAAAATTCAATTTTCCGAAATTTCTTCCACTTCTTTTCTTTTTCAGACTGTTTTCTGTTGCCTCCGTT
The DNA here is from genome assembly GCA_019973935.1 of Trichonephila clavipes. Taxonomy (NCBI): domain Eukaryota; kingdom Metazoa; phylum Arthropoda; class Arachnida; order Araneae; family Nephilidae; genus Trichonephila; species Trichonephila clavipes. The sequence goes on from BMAU01016091.1 coordinate 8,933, forward strand.
CGGCACGGTGTTGCACTGGTATTTTCAAGTCTAAAATTTTTTTTCCCCCAGAGATAATATCTTTTTTCAAATTTCTATTTTTGATTAATAATTTACAAAAAATCTAGTTTTATATACAAGAAAACAGACAACGATTGAATTTATTATTAAATAATTAATTTAGTAATGACTTTGCAGCTCTAGGAGCTGTTCTTTCTTAAATTTAGTTTTTAATGCCGAATATGTGGAAATTTCGATAAGTTGTTCTCTCTCCTTCATTATAAATGTTCTTTTCCACAAATGAGAAAAAGGTGAATTTTCATTAGAAAATTGTTTAGTTTTGTAAAACATTGTTCTAAGGAATGTAAAGTTATTTCATGCACCCTGGGACAGTAAACAATAAAATATTCAAACATATGATTTATTATATTGTAATAAAAATTAAATAAGTATTACAAAATAAACTTTTATTATGTGTTATATTTAACTTAACTATTAAACTTATACTTGCGGTTTTACATAGAGAAAGCAAATCCATTTTGCATATATATTTATAATTTTCTTTTCAATTTTTAAATTGTAACTCATGGAACTTTGGATATATACTGCTCAAAACAATTGGGGAGCAAGCAAAAAAAGTGAAGAAAAACCGTGTGAGACAGCCACGTATTGGCATACAATGCATAGTACACGCGTATCAATGCGCAATACAGAAAAAAGGCGTAAAAAAATTTGGAATTAAGCTTTAATTTTTTGAAAGTATGGAAAAAACATGAAAAGATGATTTAGGGCAACAATTTGGTTACATGTAAACGATAAAAAAAAAGGTACTGTTTAGGCATGATGCATGAGTTTTAATAGGGCGTGTGGTCTCCTCGAACAGCTAAGACTGCTGCACACCTGTTTTCCATGGATGCGATGAGGTAATCGATCAGACTTTGGGAATACTGTTCCACTCCTCAAGAAGTGCAATCTCCAAGTCTCGGACAGTAGCAGGTGGCCTTGGTCGCGCAGCAATCCGTCGTCCTAGTATATCCCAAACATGCTCGGTTGGATTCGGTCAGGAGAGCACGCTGGCCATTCCATACGCTGTATTGTTTCAGCTTCAAGCATGTTCTCCACCAGACGAGCTCTATGCGGTCGGGCATTATCATCCTGGAAAACAAAGGAATCTCCAATGGCTCCAGCGTAAGGGATGACATGAGGTCAAAGTATCTCGTCTGCATACCTTCGGCCCGTCAAAGTGCCATTCGAATGATATGCAGGTCCGTACGTCCGCCTATGCTAATTCCACCCCCATACCATCCAACCAGCTCTTCTGTATTGTGACCTTTCACGAACGAATGCGGGGGTTATTTCGAGTGCCCCTGTCCCTCCATACAAGAACACGTCGGGTGTCACACTCTAGACTGAATCGGGACTCGTCTGTAAACAGCACTTGGCTCCAATCATGTTGCTCCCAATCTCGATGTTCAGCAGCCCATCTTCTTCGGGCCCACACGGTGGCGTGGGGTCAACGGAATGCAGACTATTTGCCTACGTGCATAGAGCCCTCCCTCATGAAGCCGATACGTACTGTTTGGCTGAACACCCTTCGTCCTGTGGCCGAGAGCAACTGTCTTTGCAGCTGCGTAGCATTCTCTGTTCTGTTTCGACGGGTTCTTAGCTGTGTATACCGGTCATCAGTTGATGTAGTGGCGCGTGGCCGACCTGCCCCCTGGTCGACGTCTAACATTTCCTGTTTCTTGGAATCGATTCCACAGCTTTGCAACAACACTTCTGGCGACTCCAACAGCGTCCGCGAACTGCGTTGTGTTTGCCCGGATTCCAGTCTGCCTATAACACGCCATGCCATGGATTCCGGTAAATCACGTTGCTGAGACATTCTCAAGTAACCTTGTCTGAAAAAAATACTGCGCAATCGAATTTCACAGTTACGGCAATAAAACAGACGTTTCTAAAACATCTCGATTTCTGCCCTTATCTCCTTTTTCTGGTTTTTGACGTCATGAACTTTGATTTGCATATGAAGTTTTCTTCTTCCGTTTCCTGGTAGGCTTTACATTATGGATTATTCATTTTATGTTACTTATTGATATACATATTTGCTTACTTTTGTTAAAATCATGTTCTCCCCTAATTGTTTTGAGCAGTGTATATATGCCTCGTGGAACCCAAGGGTTCCGTAGAACACAATTTGAAGACCGCTGCTCAATACCAAAGTCGGTACACTTTCGAGACAGAAGAACCAATTTGTATGTGAAACATGGTGATTTAATTGTCAAAGAATCATTTATATGCATACGACGATCATTTATACCAGTAGTTTCCAAACATTTTTAACACATGGACCACTTTCTATAGTCGAAACTTGCCCACGGAACCCCTTTTAAAGATAAAACTTTCCCAAATGAAAAGGCTACATAAATGCATAGTATAAAAATTACAAATTTAAAAAAAGACAAAAACATTTTGCTGAAGAATTATTTATTGAAATACTAATTTGTATTTAAAATAAAATTTAAAAAAATAATGCCTTGATGAGATCTTGTGAGTGTACCTATGTCATTCTCAGTGTTTGTGAGTAGTAACCTCAAATCCGCACGAGCTCTAGCTTTTGGTCAAGTTTTTTTTTCCTAGAGATCAAATTTTTTTCACGGCACTGAATCCACGTTCCACCAAGTTGGAAGATGGGAAAGTAGTCAACAATTTCAGTACAATAACCCATAATGCAGGATATAAAATCGGAATCTGTTTTTGTAACCAGAATTTGTGGTATTCTTCAAACATTAGTTTAATTCCTTTATTTATGGATATTTCAATAAGCTGCTCCTGTATTAATATGGATTCATGTATGTTTGGGATCTTAGTTAGTCCACGAGCAAAAAGGTTCAACACCCAATCGAGAATATCCAAGTGTATTATTGTTATTTATTTAAATTTCCATAAAAATAAAATTAGATCAACATTTTTTTATTTATATAAAACCTTGCGCGGACCCCCTGCCGTTGTTCAGGGACTCCGCGGTTTTATTAGCTTAATAAAAATACCAAGTGTTTTATTTTCCATTCACTAGAGGAAATACTACAAGTGTTTTAGTAAAAGTAGATGCCATAACTTTACACAAAATGTCAAACTTTAAAATGCGTTTTATTCGAAATGTGTTTTTTTCGAAAAGCTCAAACGAGGACAGCGATTGCTCAAAAAGTTTTAAAAATAATTTGCTGAATTTTTTTGTGTGTGATATGTATAACAGTAGAAGTGTTTTGACCTTCAGATTTAGCAATCACTGTTTTATTTCAAAATTTACAGTCCTTAATGTGAACAAAATCACTGTTGTTTTAGCAATTTCATATAATCACTAATATAAAGTGTTCTAGTTTTTGTAAAAGTTAAAATATCTCTTAGCCTGAAGGTCATTTCAAACAGGAATAACAGAGTAACACATCAAAATTGAGAATTTGTTCATAAAATTTTTGTAGAGAGTGGGCCCCGTTTATGTAATTTTTTGTGCATTTTTTACCAGTTTTCTCCCATTTAAATAATAATAAATTTTTTTCTGTTTTGAGAATTTTTGGATTTTTTCTTTAAAATATACTAAATAAATCTAAAAACCTCCATATTTTAATTTTTTTCAAAAAAAGCTGTCGCAAGTAGTCGGATACCTTAACTTTCAAACTTCCTGAAAAAAAAAAGCATTTATCAATAATACCGAAAGTGCATTATTTGAAAATTTTATGTTACACTGATAGTTAAAATGGATTGTGGTTGTTGCTCTTGAGTACAAAAGTCAGTAGTACTATTTTTATTAACGCGCGAGCTTATCATTAAATACGGAGCATGTTTTTATCACATCTGTTGGGTGATTTAAGCGTATCTCTTATCATTCACATTAGTGCTTCCGAACTCCTATACACAAATAAATAAACATTGCTGAAAATTACTTTCGGAATGGATTTTGGCCAATAAATTAAGCTTTTGCTGCTTTAGAGCTAGCTGGAATATTTTTATTGATTCTCTCTGTCTCTACACAAGCTTTGTTTTAGAAAAAAAAAACATCTTAAGACAGATAGCTGTTACTGTCAACTGTTACTTCTCTAACTACGTATGTCAATATAATCGCCAACTCCTCTCTCCACTTGACTTTAAATAGCAACTCTCATTAACAAAAATCGCGGTACCTTTACAGAAAGCGGTTTTATATAATCACATAACACTATAAAGATATTTTCCCTAGAGAAAGTAAGAATCGCAAATATATAGAACCTGCTATAAATTGACTAATTTTTGTTATTTATCGAAACATAAGACGTACTTTTTTTTGGAAATACATCTTTTAAAATTACATATTAATATTTTTTTTTTTACTTTCTGTATTATTTGACCTAAGTTGGACAAATATCTTCCTTTTGTTTAAAATAAAATTTTCTTAGGAGTGTAAGATTAGTAAAAATTTATATGTAAGGCAGTGAGTGCTTCTCAAACTTTCAATATTTGCGACTCAATTTTCAATTTTATAAGTTTCATCGCGCCCCTCCCCCATACAATAACAATGTATTGAATGCAATAATAATGTACATTGACGCTATAGCTACTATACGACTTTAGTTATAAGTGGTACAAATTATCGAGACAAGTATTAAGTTTTGAATATGTTGCTTTTAAGTAATAGATATTTTACAGTAGCGGACACAGGAAATTTTCAGGGGGAAGGGGTCCAGGGTCGAAAGTCCAACATTCTCATATCATGCTCCAATACACCGCCTAGCATATTATTTTGATTTTGTCAATTTTCGGCAACAAAAAACAGTAAAAAATGAATTATTGAACAATAAAAAATTAGTATTAATCACAATAAATTAAATATTAATAACAAATACTTAATTAAATTTTACGTACTATTTGCATAGGATTATAATCAATCGGGGAAAAAAACCAAGGGCTCTATTATCAAGGGCTTAAGATTTTAGTGGAGCACCCAACAGGGATCCGAATGTGCGCTACTTGTATTTTAAGTAAATTACTTACTTTTAAGAAACAGGATAAGTATTTTATTTTTCCTTTTTAACTTTTAAATTGGAAGAGATTACATTAAACACATGCATTGTGCATTTTTATTATGTCAGAATGTACTTTCATTTCTTCCCTTTAGTAAATTAATAATTTTTTAAAATAGTTTCTTTTTTAATTTTCTACTCTTTAATATGCTTGTGCCCCATGATTAAATATAAATGAAAAAATAATAATTTACTATTATTTTTTATTATATTTTTTTAATTTGTAATTCTTTTTGAAAAAATATTTATAAGGCATTTTTACATTTTCTATCCCGTATTATTTTAGTATTATGTTTTAGTGTTCTGTAATTTTCTAGTACGTTTGAACGATAGAGTTTAGGCGATTATTTTCCAGTACGAAAAAATAATCGCCTAAAACGCTTGATAATGCTACAAAATGACTTAAGCACTGCACTTTTTTCATTATTTTATGAATCATTTCCATTTTATTTCAATCAGTTGCATAAGTATTTACTTTGCCAACTTTTTCTTTTCCCATCTTTCCAGTCATAGCATGCACAATTGAGTATTCGAAATATATTAACTTTAATAATCATGATGTTTTATTGAACGTAGAGTTATAAAACAGGCTGCAATAACTAGTTAGACATTCAGCGAGAATTTGTCACTAGAATTTAGGCACCATTTACAGTGACAAACACTGGACTCTTATGGGAGGGGTGAAGGGTCACATTCTAAAAAACACTTAGGCCATGGGTAGCCAACCATTTTGGTGAGATTACCACTATCTGATAATAAATCATTATGCATGCCACTTCCACCTTTTCCAACAAACAAAAAAGGTGAAAAAATGTTACTTATAGGCATATATGGGATTTTTACGCAAAAATAGCATACTTTTTTATACAAGTCTAAAAAGGGAAACTTTAAAAATAGTATAATAAATACTAAGGTTTTATTCTCATTAACGTTTTAGGTATAAAATAATCATGAATAACTTAAAACATTTAACTCTAATTTATTACTAAACAGCCAGTACATGCTTAATATGGCTATGAAATTTGTAGATTTTTTTTTGCCAAGTCATCTATATTAGGTTTAGTTCTCAAAGATGCTACAAAAATTAGTTTGTTTTAGGTGAATATCAGTTAATTTTGAGAGATATTATGATTTCATTAGGCTCGTAATAGAAAACATTTGTTCACAAGTATATGTTGATCTAAAACTACAACAATATCTGGCAGCCAATCGTATAAATTTGGAAAATTGAATGTTGGTTTAAATTTCGAAATTCAATATAATTTGGATTACTTGAGTTTAAATAAGTTCATTCTATTTGTTTTTCAGTCTAATATGTTGCGGTATGTTAAGAATTCCTACTTGTTTTTCAAGTGGAAAACAATTAACATCTTATAGAGAAATTGAAAAATGATTCATAAAAAGATCAGCATTTTTTCATCATCTTGAAAATCATCCAACCTAACACTGAGTGGATCGTTCAAAATGAATATTTAATTTTTAAATCCATTATAGCTAGTTACTGCATTATTGTGAAACGTGTTAATCTATTTTCTTCCAAATAGAGACAAAAGATGCAAAAGTTTGTTTACAAAAGATATTTAACCAACTGAGATGAGAAAAATGCACAATCTTTCCCCTGTAATCTTAATTTTAAATTATTTAAATGTCCTATAACATCGGTAGCCAGTAGCACACACAAAAAATTTTCAAGGGGGAGGGGGTCCAGGGTCGAAAGTCCACCATTTTGGTATCATGCTTCAATGTGCCGCCCAACATATTCCTTTGATTTTGTCGATTTTCGGGAACAAAAACAATACAAAATTAATTATTTATAACAAATGCATAATTAATTTTTACGTAATATATACATAGGATTATAGCCAATCCAAAAAAAAATCCAGGGCTATGGGGGGTGTCCGGACCCCTATAACACCCCTCCCCTTGTTCTTGATAACTGCCCACAGCCACTCTCTCTCTCTTTGCCCGTAACCAATCTTTATTTTTGAGTAACAACCTCTAACTGGGCAGTTCATTATTTTTCCAGATATTTTATCTCTGGAAAAATTTTATATATCCCTCAAATTCTAAAATCTCTCGAGTGCACTTCCTTTTGAAAGCCAGCGCACAAAACAATGTAAGAGTGTTCTTTACATGACAATTTTCCATTGTAATTCATTTAAGTGTGCTTTAAATAAATTGAATTTTTTTTTTGTCTGGGACAACTGCATTTTAAAAAAAAAAAAATATTTTTTAATATATTTTCAAATGTTCGCGTGCCACTGTTACAACTCATATTTTTGCCACACTGTAGCATGTGTGCCGCGGGTTGGCCACCCCTGACTTTGGCGAAAGAGTCGAAAGGGGTGGGGGGTTGAACCACCAAGCCCCCTCCCCTTGTGTAGGCAAAGCCACCTCAATATGGCCTTGGTGTAGGACACGTTTGATGCCTTCTGGATACACTGCCTTTCTGGATCACCTGATATCTCAAGGTTGTATGAAAGTAGTTCCGCGTTTCTCATTGTCCTCTACCCCTCTTTTCTCCCTCCCCCTTTCCCTTCTTCCCTCACAAAAATCAACTTTCCCCCTCCGAACCTGTTTAGACACGTTTGAGGTTGAAGACTCGGAATCCAGCACCTGCTTTTCCATTTTGATTTCTTTGAAACAAAAATAATCTTACATTCCTCATTACGAAGTAATTATTACCGAATTAAAATACGAGCATTGATTGGGAACATTTTTTTTTCAATACAGTGCGTTATGTTAAATATGTTTTCAAATAAAAATTTAAGAAGACATTATTTAGCTAAATATTATAGAAAAGTGATTTTATTTTCATGTATAGTTAAACTGTAGCAATATCGATTAATAATATTCACCAAGCGTTTTTTTTTTTTATCTTTAAAAACATTTTCGGTGAAAGTACTTTTGGAAGACATCTATAACTGATGCTTCAGGACCGGAGAAGGAGGCGAGGGGGGGGATCTAGCATTTAATTGCATACATAATATTGAAATATTGACTATTCCGCTTTATTCAAATATATATATTTGTGTATAAACACATACAATTCATAACCTTAAAGTCAGTTATAATAATTTCGATTCAATTAATCAATGTACAACAAAATTTCATTTTATTAATTTGCTCCATGTAATGCCGTGTCAATAAAATCGCAATTTAACGCACTATTGCAGTAGTCTTTAAACTGTGCTCCACAGAAACCTGGGTTTCTATTTTTATTATCAAAAAGGATTTATTTTAAAACAAGAACAGGTAACAGGTATGTATAAATTTCCCCTCAAATGAATTTCAAAATGAAAAAAACTTTAAAAAAACCTGATATTTTTTAAAATTTTTTAAAAAGAGTCGGCGGGCCGCAATTTACGTATTGGCAGGCCGCATGTTGGACACCCCTGTATCTTATTAGCTTTATAAAAATACCAAGTTTATTATTTTCCGTCGACTAGATCAAAAGCTACAAAAGTTTTAGTAAAAACAGATGACGCTACTTCATGCAAGATGTCATTCTTTAAAATGCGTTTCACTCGAAATGCGTTTTTTTGAAAATGCTCAAACGGGGACAGGGATTGCCAAAAATGTTTTGAAAATTAACTGAAATTTTTTTGTGTATATTCTGTATAATAGTATAATTATTTTAACCTTCAGATTTATCAATAACTGTTTTTATTACAAAATTTACAATCCCTTATGTTAATATAATTACTGATTTAAGCAATAGCTAAGATAAAGGGTTCTAGTTTTTGTAAAAATTAAAATATCTCTTACATAAAAAAAAATATCTCTTCTCCTGAAGGTCATTTCAAAAATGAATAACATAGCAAAACATCAGAAAATTTGTTCATAAACTTTTGTTGAAGAATGGGCCCCGTTTATGTTATTTTTTGTAAATTTTTACCCATTTTGGTAATAATAATTTATTTTTTCTCTTCTTATTTTTATCATATTTTTCTTAAAATTACTAAACAAATCTAAAAACCACAAAAAATCCCCATATCTCCATTTTTTTTAAAAAAAGTTGTCGCTAATAGTTAGATACCTTAAAACTGGATTAAAATTTATAATAATAAATACAATATACTTTTTTAATTGTCTTTATTTAAAGTACTTATATCTTATCAATCTAATTTAAATATTATTATTATTTTAAGATATATTCTTTTAAATATTTGTGTGTAATGGTGTTTGTTCCCTGAAGACACTTTATAGTTTTAAGAGTTCAGCGAGTGGAAAATGTTTCAAGTCCACTGTACTGTTATTTGAGTAACTATGGTAAATATTCACGCAAAGAGAAAAAAAAGAGGAAATAGGCATAAGCATAGTTAAGAAGCACATTTCTTTTTTTTTTTCTAAGTTGTGTAAAATATTTAAACCATTAACACGTTTATATTATCAGTATAAAAGAGCAAGAAATGACCATACTTATCATGGATACCCTTTCCGACAGACATGATTAAAATAATCAGTTCTTCACTAGAACCTTCCAGGAAATGAAAAAATTTTTCTTCTCAAAGACAAAATGTTATCTAGGTATTGATAATTGAACCGTGTGAAAGACGGACAACGATGTTCCCCTCCCTCTTTAAAGTACATAACACTTTCTTCCCAAAATCACATGACCAGGGGAAACACTCGGACAGAATGCTTTGAAGATATTTTGCCAGTATTGGTCGACAACTTACAGGTCAAGGTCATTACCGGTGTTGCGATTTAGTTTTTACAATCGTTTCAGAAGCGTCAGAGCTACTGGAAGAATCGGAAGTGCCGATACAACGAAAGGTATATATATTTATGTATTATCATGTTTCATTTTCTCCCTCGCATGGCACCGGTTTCGGAATTGGGATTATCTGTTCTTAACTTTTTATGCGTGTTTGTTTATTTCTTTCTTCTGTACATTAATATTACGTTTTGATTGGGATTTTTTTTTTTTTTTTTTTTTTGCCATTTCATGATGTATTTTTTTTTTTGACCGTATTAAAAAGCGTCCTAACCTTTGTCAATTAAGCAAATTTGGAACATTAAAATAAAAGTTTAACTCTTAGGTCGCACTTTTTCAAAGAAAGAAATTTTGTAAACATTTTTTTTTAAGTACGGCAATTGTTATTATTATTTGTATATGTATAATGCAGGGGTGGTCATCCCCTTTTTGAGAAGAGGGCCACTATTTGATAGAAAAAAATTATGCGTGCCACTCCCCTAATTTTTCCAAAAAACATAAGAATAAGAAAAGATGAAAAAATGTTTCTTATAGGCTTATTACGGAATTATTACGCAAATGGCACATATTTTGTGCAAGTCTCTGTCTATATATATACATATAAGTTGTGGAAATTTAAAAATAGTGTAATAAGTAAAACAAAAGTACAAACTTAAAAAAGTTTTATTGTTAATTTTATTTTTCAGTTTAAATCAGTTACGCTAAGTACAAAATAAAAATGAGTGACCAGAGAAATTTCATTTTAAGCAATTATTAAACAGTCAGTACTTTTTTAATGTATTTTTTCAATTTGTAGATTTTTTTACTGAGTATTCAATTTATAGATTTTTTTTACTCGCAAGGAGAGGGCACGACTAAGGAAATTCATTTGGGGTCGAGACTTGGTGTAGTAGTAGTACTCCTTTAGGGTGTTCAACCCTCAATGTAATTTCGTCGAATGGCCAGTCAATTCGGAGAAAAAAGCCTTCGAAATTCATACAGTTAAATTTCAATTTCCTCCAATGATTTCGTATCTTTGTTGATATATCGACTGCATCTTATGCACGTGGTCTGGGTTCGATTCATCGGTCAGTTCTTTTTTTTTCATTTCATTTAATTATTTTTAAAATTAAATAAACTTATTTATGAAAGGTTTATTAAATATTAAATGATATTTTATGTAATTATTTTGTATTTTATAAAGTAAAAAAAATACTTAACTATATAAATATTTATATTAAATTTTAAAAATATATTTTATTTCAATATAAATAATATTTATAATAAAATACATAAAATAAATATATTAAAATGATATTTTATGTAATTATTTTGTATTTTATAAATAACTATATAAATATTTATATTAAATTTTAAAAATATATTTTATTTCAATATAAAAAATAAATATATTAAATGATATTATACATAAAAATTAGTTACGAATATTTTTATAATGTGAAATAAAATATACTACAAATAAAATATTATATATAATAAACAATATGTCTTTTTCATATATTATTAATTTAATTGTGTTATAATTTTATAGAACTTTTAATAAGTCATTTTTAAATAAATTTAGATAATTATTTCATAATAATTTATTAATAAAATAATACTTTTAATAATAAATTAATAATTTTAATTATTAATTATTTTAATTAAAATTTATTTTAAATAATTTTAATAATAAATAATTTAAATAAATTTATTTAATTGTTTTTACTTTATAAAATACAAAATAATTACATAAAATATCATTTAATATTTAATAAACCTTTCATAAATAAGTTTATTTAATTTTAAAAATAATTAAATGAAATGAAAAAAAAAAACCGACAGATGAATCGAACACAGACCTCGCACGTAGTATGCAGACGATATATCAACCAAGCTACTAAATCGTTGGAGGAAATTGAAATTTAATTGTATAAAAGCTAAGCATGAATTTCGAAGGCTTTTTTTCTGTTAATCTCTATTATAGAGATGAACCAAACATGTTTCCAATATGTCGAAGAATGGTCTGAAACAAATATCACAGGAATTAACAGTTTTCAGTGGTGTTTTTTGACTTCATCGCAAGTAAATTGGGCAGATATAGAAAATTGTGTTGAGTTTTTATCGAAAGAAATGTCTGCTATTAAAATCGATGACAACTGCTTGTTTGAAGAAAAAAGAAGACTAAATGTATATTTAAATGCTAATAAATTTGAACAATATAAAATCAACATACTAGATTTGATCAAAGATGTAAAGAAATACCTAACCATTTCAAAAATGAACACTTTCCATATGATAATTTAGTTATTTTTGTTGGATTTACGTTGCGCTGCCTTAGAACTAATGCAGCAGTTGAAAGAGCTTTTTCGATGGTAATGATTTTGGGGCAAGGGAGAAATCAAGATTGAATGTTGATATTTTAGCTGCGGTATTTACCCTAAAATTTAGTATAAAGAATATTTTTGCTCCGAAATTTCCAATGTATTAGAAAATAATATATTGGCAAAAAAATTATTCAATGGGAAAATACTCTTTTAAGTAAATAATTAAAAGGAATGCAAGAGCGTAATTAGCATATTTTTATTTGAATTAACAAAATGTTTCATATATTTACATTTTAGCTTTTTCTTAAGTTTTTCGCGCTCGAGCGTCCTCCTTTTTATTGCAAAAAAAAAAAACTGGTCTTAGCATTACTGATATTTTTTTAACTTTGAACAAACTCCGAAATGTCTTTTGTCTGCCTTAATTGTGGTTGTATACACATTATCATCATGTACTGCAACGAATTCTTCCTAGGTCAGTCCAATAATAGAGTCTAAGCTGGGGTTTTCCATATTTTTTCATTCCCAGAAGGGAGCGATTTTTGTTTCGTGTTAAGAGAAAAAAATGCATGAATATGCATAATAGTTTGTCGGAATTGCTGTATTATTTTGTGTTAATCGAAATCTCGTCCTAAGCGTTTTCGCGTTAAACGTATTTCACTGCACTATATTAAAAACTAACTCTTGACATAAATGGTTTATTATTATAATTTTTTATTCGGTATTCACACTGAGAGGATATGCAGTAGTATTTTTATCATCGTAAAATAATTGCTATTGTATATTTTGAGAGTCAATGTAAAAATCGTGTAGTTTGTGTTTCATTGTTCGCTTTTGTTGTTCTTTTTAGTTTTACCAAATCCACTGCCAGTAGTATTGACATTTATGAACTACTCTAATGATTCGAAAATGAATTTATTCTTACCGGAAAAGAAATTATCAAGAATGTCTGTTTAGTCAAATAGCGTACCACTAATTCGGCATACAATATTCACTGCATTCCCCGCTAACTCACATCAGTAACCACTGCGTGTTTTTTAATAAAAATATGTTTCAGTTGTACAGTATATTCTCCTAGTCCAGGGGTGTCCAACATGTGGCCCGCCAGTAAGTAAGTTGCGGCCCGCCGACTCTTTTTAAAAAACTTTTAAATATCAGGTTTTTAAAGTTTTTTTTCGTTTTTAAATTTATTTGAGGGGAAATTTTTATATATAAAAAGATCTATATATATATATATATATATATATATATATATATATATATATATATATATATATATATATACATACAATGTATTTGCCTGTTACCTGCTCTTGCTTTAAAATAAATCCTTTTTGATAATAGAAATGTCCTTTAGATTAAAATAGATTTATATTTTATCAAACAGTTACTTTTGATTTTACTATGATAAAATACTTTATTATAAATTCCGAATTGCACCATGCATATCCTTTACAATGGATGGTACATGATTCTTCTCTGTGTGCACGCCTTTCATTTCTCCTCCTTTTCTGTTTGGAGTGCCCAAAAAGCAAGAGGCTGTCAGAGATGTTTTTTTTTAAATTTAAAAAAAATTATTCAGGACAGTTAAGATAAAGGGCAATGTATACTTAATCGTTTGAGAATGACAACACAATCAAATTTCAACAATGAGTAACGAAAGGTCAATTCAAAAGGAACACCGTAATTTTCAAGAAAAGGACAACACACACACTGTAGTATTTTCAACATTATTGGATCATTGCATTATTATACAAAGCATTACAAGCATTATTATATTATCTATGTCTGTATGCATGAAAAATAATGAAAACAATAATATTAATTCATTCTATTTTAAGTTTTCACTCAAATAAATGCTTTTTTGTTTCCAAATCTGATATAAAGGTACATATTTTTATGTGCGGCCCACGACATTGTAATATTTTTCCGAAGTGGCCCGTAAGGTCATTTGTGTAGGATACCCCTGTCCTAGTCCATAGTTTTTAGGATTTTATTATTTAGCGTGTATGTGAAATTTTAAAATACCACAATACATATGTAAATAGTATATTTACGTATATCTGCATTATTTACGTTTGCGTAGTGATGCTCCTTATACATGTATATACAGTCGGAACTCCATTTTACAAAACTCTATTTTGCGAATTCTTACATGGAAGCAAGAATATAAAGTATATTGAAAGACGGATCTTTATTTAACGAATCCTCTCCCCTAACGAATGGTTTTTGCGGGATTTAGAGAATTCGTTAAGTAGAGGTCCGATTGTGTATACATTATTACGCATGCCTGCTGATGTTATGTACAAACATACACATAATTACACACACACACACATATATATATATGCATTACTAGCTGGTATACCCATTCTTCGTACGGTTGAATTGAAAAATTAAACAATAAAGATTGAAGGATAAAGTTTATAATGGGTTGAGAGAGAGAGAGATTTTACGTGAATTACAAATTAAATATAAAAAAAAAGATTTACCTATCTCAGGTAAATAAAAAATCATATTTGTTAAATTTTAAGTCTGTAACTCTAATAGCTGATAAAAAGTTTTTTTTTTTTCGTTTATAACGCCCCCGTAACCTATCTATCTATCTATCGTTTTCCTATATCAACGAAACAAAAAATCATATTTGTTAAATTTTAAGTCTATAACTCTAATAGCTGATAAAAAGGAATTTTTTCATTTATAACGCCCCTGTAACTCCCTTGAGGGTCGATTTTTGAAAACATCATCTTAAGCTGATCTCTGCTCAGCTTAAGTAACATACTTTTACAAATTTTGTGTAATGAATGCTTAAAATAGTGTAAATAATTTATATCTGGATGTGTAATACGTTAATATTAATTTCTATTGTGTTTATTTTATGATAAAGTTGTAATATTCGCAAGCAACGCCGTTCCTTTCATTATAATGGCGATGCAATGGAAACAGCGAAATGTAGGTGATAGAGCCAAGTCGGCTTCATTTTTGGCGACCCTGTTCGCAACTTGGCGATTGATGAGAAGGTGCAAAAGTTGATGTGCTGTGAGCTGCAACAAAGAGAATAGCACAAAAATCTTCTCCACACAAAAAAATATACATACCAATTTTCATAGGGATCGCTTGAACGGTGGTAGAGTGAAGTGATTTTATATATATGCAAAAATCCATTTATATATAGAGAGATTTACGCATGCAATGGAATGTTACGTATATACTACATGCATTACTTACGTTTGCATGGGGATGTTATACTGTTATGTATTGTGGTGTTACATGTGCGTGTGTATATATATAGTCAAAATTCTCTACTAAAGAGAGATGAATATTCAATATTCAATAATCAAAACTGAAAAAAATTGATATTGCAAGATAACCAGACATCAGATTTTAGGAAGGATATGGGAGAAATTAAAAATATAATAGATTTAAAATAAGAAAATATAGATGCTATACAGTGTTATAAACATTGCTGACTTAGGACAGATCTTATATATAAAATAATTTATATAAAAGTGCGATTTAACATTTTGTGTGGCCAGCCAACTTTCCCCCTTTATATCAAGACTGAGCAAAAACCTGTCGAAAATAAAGGATACAATATCTAAATCCGTCACTAGAAAAAGGTAACTAACCTAAAAATTGCATTCAAAAATGCGGAATATATATATATATACATAATCCATTCAGAGAAATTATTTTAAGTGCATTTTGTATAATTTTTCGTTTCAAAATTATGATTTTCTTAATTGTAGTTCATATTTTATTGAATAGGGAAGAGTGACAGACGCGAAGATAGCAATAAAGCGTGCATAAACCGCAAAAATAAATCCGTTAGAATTGGCGGGAAAATGAAATAGATATAACCTAAGATAGACAGACTAAGAATAGATTGACTGTAGATTCTTTCCCTTTCAATGACTTCCAGAATTTTATCTCATTTAGAAACAGAATCACAAAACGTTCTCGAAACTAGACACTTATCAGCGAAGCAATGCGTATAAGTTATCAGTTCCGTGGCTTTTCTATCGGAAGGGGGGGGGGAATGAACCGAAACACCAGACGAAAATTTTCGATAAGAAAAACGGCATTCACTTTTAAAGGTGTGTGTATCGTGTTATTGTAAAAGGATCTAATGCAAAAAAAAAAAAAAATTATCAAGCAGTAGTTCCGGTGTACACGCGTAATATCACATGCCATCAACTTACATTGAATCAGATAGGGTTCAACAGCGCAAAAAGGGATAAAAGAGGAGTTACGACAGAGTTTTTCAAACTGTGGGGCGCCCCCCCTTGGGGGCGTCATAACTTTACAAGGGGGGCGCGAGCATATCAAAAATTCGAAAGTAAAAGATTTAAAAAATTTCTAATTTACTGAATGGAAACAAAACAAAAAATACATTTTGACATAATAATAAAGTAAAATACACATTTACATTGATATAATATACTTAAATGCATCTGTACTGCAAAATGTATGTGATAATTTTTTTTTTATCAATACTAAGGTTAGAACAAGATTAATAATTATACTAGTGACTCTCATGGGCTTGTCATATACAAAATTATACACAAAATTGAATACTTATCTTAATAATTTGTGCGGTTTATACTTAAAGTCATATTGTAGCTTTTAGTACGTTAATTTTGAAATCAATACACATGGTTATTGTATGGAAGGGGACGCGATGAAAATTGGGTCGCAAGTATTGAAAGTTTGAGAAGCACTGGGTTACGAGATTAAATACGGAAAAATGGGTTAAGAGACAGTCAAGTCCCATCTTGTTGCTATATAGCATGTGTACTAATGTTCCCCCAACCTTTTTATCACTTCGCACACTGGTCAACGTTTGATAATTTTACCGCGGCCAACTGAGAATGGCACGTTAATTGTTTTGATTTAATAATTTTAAATTAATTATAGTAGAACCTGGTTTTGTGCGGTCCTTTTTTTATGCGATTTTGTTTTTGTATGATTTTTTTGTGCGATCTTTTTTTATGCGGTATGTGACTTTCAATGGTTTTGGCGCTTCTAATGTTTTTTATCAATGTACATACATACACTTCAAGACGCTCTGTTCATTGGTTATAAACCAGGGATGGCGAGCTAATGGCACACGTGCCACTGATGGCACGTGATGTAATATCTTGGGCACGCCACTGATCAAAATGGTTTGCATTTTAGCTCAAAGTAATCAAGTTTACAATGAATTATCACGATCAAACGCGAGTGATTGGTCACGGTGCGGTGGGGAGCCTAGCCGTTTGTTAATGTTTTGCCTTAGTTACGTCGTGGACTGCAACTGCTAATATGCTAAGTTTTATCTACGCATAGCATTGTAAATTTCGTCGACCCGACTGTATTTCAAAGGGGGTTTCTTGTGTTACATTTACGATTTATAACCATTACTTAACATGGCTAGTTCAGCAAAAACAAAAAGTGCAAAATAGTTAGTGTAACAGAGATTTTCAATTTTGGTGGACCGAGAAATATGGCATGATAAGTAAAGGCGACAAAGCAGTGTGTATTTTATGTTCTGGAACAGTTGCATGTAGAACATCGCCTGTGTAAAACGGATTCCAGACGCATTTAACTGTTTGAAGAAGCTGGCTCATGCTATTTTAAACAAAGTTTCATTATGCCTGCAAGTCATTATTTTCAGAGATGAATAACATTAAAGACTCCCTTAGAAACCTTTTGGCAGATGATTCCAGTTCAGCATGTATTCTGCTAAAAGTAACACTTTACAATCCTAATATGTTATTTATCATCTAATCTGCATTAACAGAAGTCCCATTACTGTTACTTTAATTTAAATTACACGTATAACTAAAACATTTGTTATACTATACAATGAAAAATGTATTTTTTCGTAATAAATAGAGTTTTGAGTTTTGTTAGTATTTATTTTTATTATTTTCCTAATAATCACAAGTCAAAATTATTTGATGGCACGTCTGTACTTCATTGAACTTTTCTTTAGAAAAATGGCACGCTCATCTAAAAAGGTTCGCCACCCCTGTTATAAACAATCTCTCGACAATGCACGTTCCATTGCTTTCTCTCAACGCACTTGCTTGAAGATGAAACTTTCAATGACATTGATGTTATCAATAATTTGAAAGATTATGAAGACGGGCACTAAGAGAACCGGATTTTTTGACAGCGGATACATTATATGCTGGGATCCTGCTTTCCAACAAATCGGAAAAGCATTTTCTTAAAATTGTGACTATCCCGAAAGGAGTTTGAAATTACGAAAAGAGCTTCGATCATACATATCTGATTATCGTGACATTCACAAGCAACTGACCGTCGTCACAAAAACTTATTACTTACTTTATGGTGGTAAACAATAAATTAATTGGAATTTTATCTTCAAGTGGAAGATATCTTCGCAGGAAGATGCACGCTTTTGATTACGATGAGTAGCAGTGAATATGTTTGAGCATTTTGAAAATTTCTCCGTGTATACCATGAGAAATTAAATGTTTTTAAAATTTTCCAATGTGGAATTCACAATTATTTTTTGTATTTGTAAGTACTTTCTCATAAATTTTGTAAATAATTGGCATATTTTTTAAGTGCGACATTTTTTTATGTGTTCCCTTCTCCACCGCATATAAAAAGTTTTTTGTAGTATGCTGAGACAAAATTGTTTATTATATGTAAGTATTTATGAAATATTTTCGAATATTCGTGATTACTTTTATGCGGTTCTTATCTACCGCACAAAAACAGGGGGGTTTAAATGTATATTTAAATATGACCGAAATATATAGAATACAATTACACCAAAAAATGAATAATAAGTGATTTAACACGGAATATAAAGTGGAAAGCCGCACAAATCCAAGAGATACACCACAATAAATAAAATAGAAATAATTTAATGTTCCTTGGGCAGCCCAGTACCGTTTGATCTACGGAACGGTACTAGTGATTAGGGACCACTGGGATATGTGCTGTGAATCTATGCGGTGGCGGCTTTAGACTTCTTGTGTGAGGCCTATAGTTTATTAATTCTCCATATTTAAATTTTTTTAATTATTTTGACATTAAGAGGCCACTTAGTTTTAAGGTAATATATTACAAAAATATGTATGTATTTATTACAAATTCTTTTATTACAAAAAAAAAGTGAACCTTCCTGAATAAAAAATTTGCTAATACTTGAACATTTACTTTTTCCAGGTTGAAAATGGATGATAAAACTATCAGAGAGACTGGACGTATGTTAAAGAAAATGACTTATGAATTTGAAGAAAGGTTGAAGAAGCGCTTCGCTGCTTCAGAAAAAGTTGTAAGATTCTGTTTTATTTCAAGACCTACAGGTGCTTATCAAAATAATGTAAAAACCTGTGAATAAAAATGACAGTTTTTAAGTGCGCTTCGTAATCATTAAAATATAATAATAGCTACTAGTTGTTGTTTTATATATATACTAGCCGTTACCCACCCGCTTCACTGGGTATTTCACGATGTTGTATAAACGTATACTGTTTACATATAGTATATGAATTATTGATATCTAGCATTAAGAATTCGATTTTATTGAAAAATATATCTATAGCTGTAACTCTCACCTCTTGATATAAAATGAACATAAATTAAAATATCTAATTTCTATTTATAACTAAAATAGATGTAGAAAGATTTTTTTTTGCTCACTTAACCTAATAATCAAGTGGATTTCCACCAAAGCAACTTTCAGTGGATCTCTTCTCCATAAAATAAATATCCGTGCTAAATTTCAAGTCTTAATCTAACAGAGCAAAAACGGAATTTTTATCATCAATACCTCGTTGAGAACATTCTTAGCGGATTCCGATTCAACAAAAGAAGCATGCAAACCAAATTTTATTACTATAGACTTAGCAGTTCGAAAACGGGAATTTTGTCTATCAATACGCCCCAATAACTCTCCCCGCTTCCCCCAGGAGTTGATTTCCGTAAAATCCATTCTTAGTGGAACTCTATTCAATTAAAGAAACGTGCTCAACACATTTCAAGTAAATGGGTTAAATTCAAAAACAGGAATTTTTCTATAGCACGCCTTAATCTCTTGCAACCCCACTCCTTTGGGGATCCGTTTTCGAAAAACACTTGTATAAATGGATAATTTTCATGATATTTAGTGTCACTTAGATTAGAATACATGTATAAAACTTTTTTAAGAATACTATGACAATAAAACACTATTTAAATGCGTTGTTTTGACAAATTATTAACTTTAACTATTTTCAAAACATTCTCCTTTTATGGGAAATGCTTCCGTAATAATAACATTTTGCCTACATGTAGCTCAGATCTTTGTACTAACTCTGAACTAGGATTTTTGAAAAATATAGCTTAGAAGTGGATTTATCCATATTTTAATGTACCAGAGTGGAGAAATTTTAAGGAAAAAGCATAGATAAATATTTCAATTGGTAGTAACTCTGAAAATAATGTAAATTTTTCAAAAAATTCTAGTTCAGACTCTGCAGAAATCTTTTAATTTATATAAGAGGACAATATAATTATTACAAAAGCATTTTTCATCAAAGGAGAATGTTTTGAAAATGGATAATTCCATGTTAATTTTTTTTGCCGAACTGTTGCATTTAAATAATTTTTTATTCTAATAATATTCTTAAAACAATTTTATACATATATTCTAAACCAAATGACGTTAAATATCATGAAAATTATCCATTTATACGCTTTTTTTTTAAAAAAAAAATTCACGATTCCGAACGTAGTCGGATTCCTTTAATGAATTAAATTGAATGAGATTACAGAGTAAGTTATAATTAAGCGGTTGAAATTGTTCTTTAATTAAACAAATTATATTGTTTTATTGTTCTTTAATTAAACAAAGACAAAAATATAGTTCTTATATTTGCATAATTTAAAAAGAATAAGATTTTAGGTCTAGAATTTTATTTGCTTAGAAAACATAAAAAAACATCAAATGATTTTTTTTAACTATACAATTCCTGAGAGACAAGTACATCTTATAGGGCAGGGGTTCTTAAACTGGTGTCCCCAGAGCTTTCCTAGGAAGTCTACGAAAAGGCATTATTTACTGTTAAGATTTCCTTCTTTTAAAGACTCCGAAAGACCTCGTAGGAATATTGAAAAATGTTCCATCGTAGATTAGTTCTCTAAGTTGTCCAAGTGAAGAAATTCTACTAGACCATGTATTTCGATTGAGAGTATTAATTCAGCGTATCATTACCCGGAGGTTGCAGGTGCAAGAGGGTTCGGAGAAAAACAGAAATTATTTTAAAAATAGTTATGTAGCAGTATCTAAATGAACCAGTAATAGCCACCCCGTGATGACGATCGTTTTGGCCTGATGGCTAAGATACTCGTTTTTAGAACAGAAGGTGCTCTGATCGAATCATCCTGCATTAGTGACCTTGACTCTCTCTCTCTCTCCGTAACAAACAAACAAAAAATACGTTCAACTATCCACCGACTCACTGGTGGGAGGTAGCGGTATCTAAATAAAGCAGTAATAGCCACCACTCGATGACGATCGTTTCTGCTTGATGACAAAGATACTCGTTTTCGGAACAGAAGGTGCTCAGATCGAATCTTCCAACGGTTACTTTTATTTTAGATCTAACACTTTGTGTGAACAATTTACAAATTATTACTTTGGGAACAATATTGAATCTAAATTCTCAACCAAATTTATGAGGTTAGTCTCATCTTAGCCTTATCTTAACTAGTAGTTAGTTCTTAAGATATCTCCTTCTCGAACAACGACAGCTTGGTACTAATCCACTTCTATCTTCTTCCACTACTCCAAGTGGATGCTAAGATGAATATTAACTTCCGCCCACATAACTTCCAGTCACAAATCACTTTCTACTATTCCAAGATTTCACAATTAATCTCATACACCCCAATGTCAGTGTTTAAATAGCATTTACATTAGCACAAAATTAAGTCATCTCTGCGGAAAGAGGTTTTTAAATTAAAATCACAGTTAAGGAAAGTTCCCCCAAGAGAATTAGTAGAAGTTCCGTGGATAGAGCTCGTCACACACACACACAAGCTTTTTTTTTATTGTTAGCAACTACATATCCATTACTGCGACGTTATATTTTTTAATTGGATGTTTTCTTAAAGGAAAAAAAAGAAATGTTAAAAAAAGTCTGTATTAGTAGAAAGGTAGCATAAGGGTTATTGAGGAATCTTTAACTCACTCAGCCATGTATTCAGGGTCAGGCGGGATGCCCGAAATTTTTTTTGGGGGGGAGAGCAAGCTGCACAAAAGTTTAAGAACTGTATAGAGCATAATTTTGAGCTCTTTTCTTTAACAAATTTTTCTTTATATTTACTTTCCTTTTCACATTTATATTTTCGATTGCTAAAAGCTGTACATTCTGTGGGTGTAGTCCATTACCTTCCGGATGTTTTTATTATGAATATTTCTGATGAGACAGCTCATCAAAGCAGTATTCTAGAAATTATTATTCATTTGTTAATATTTACGAATTATTTATTTACAGTAAAATATGGTGTATAACGCACACCTGTACTTTCATGCTACAATTAGATATATTCTCAGTATAACACGCACCCCTTTTTTTGACGATAAAGCCTTAAATGTTTTTACGTTTTGAAGTCATTTATTCGAGGTGTTATTCCAAGCTTTAGAAAAAAATCAGTATATTTCTAGAACTGCAACATTTTAAGTTCATGAAGAATGTCATTTCTTTTAAATAAACAACATTTCGATAGATATAGAAGTCTTAATTTTTTTTCTATGCTCATCTTTTCAACTTTAAAGCTCTCATTTTCCTGCAAGGCGTGTTACACGCATTCCTAAATTTCGATCTTTTGTATGTGTGTGTTAAAAGTGTGCGTTGTACACCGGATTTTACGGTACATTATTTAATTATTTTTAATATTTATTTATATTATTCATTTATATTATTTATTTATATTATTCATTTATATTATTTATTTATATTATTCATTTATATTATTTATTCATTTGTGGAAGTTACGAATGTCAACTTATAAAAGATTGTATTATTAGAAAAATAATTCACTTTTTCATTTTTTTTCCAGGTATTTGATATATCAGGATTGATCTTCTGGCCTTTAGTAATTGTTATTGCATTTGCTTTAATGTTTCCATTTTATTATCAAGCTACATAACCATCTTACAGAAGGAACTGTTGCTTGGATATAACACAAAGAAATCATGAAAGATAATTTTTCTCCGGATCAAATATTGCTACCTGAAACCACCAAGAAGCAAAAGAATATACTTCAGAATACATTAGATCCACAATGTATAAAGAATATTCATCATAAAGGATGATGTTGTCGTTCAATGAAAAGGAATACACCTTGGGCTTTCAGTAAAATGTGGTGCAACTTGAAGCTCAATATATTTAAGATCTTACATCACCAGGAAATGACCAGGATTCTCTTTCAACTCATGTATACATCCTAAATGCTCAACATTTGAATTGAATAAATATGTGTCTTATGTGTGTATTCATTCAAATATGAATCTTGCTACTTAAGTTATGACTAAGCATACAAATAGTATTAGGTGTAGAAATCAGTTTTTAACGTAGAGTATGTTTTAAATATAAGCGAAAAATTAAAAGAAAACAGTTGTTATTAAAACATAAGAAGAATCAAAAACTAAAATAGAATTAAGTTAATTATTAATAAAAAGTTCCATTAAATATTCGTGAACAATGTGCATGTTCTTTAAAAAGAAAAGGAAACCTCTATTTTTTAAAATAGTTTTATCCAGGGGCGTAGCGGAGAATATTAGGGCACCCGTACAGTCGTTACGGACCCCAAGCTGGATCTTACAGAGGATTGCAAAACCATGACCTTTAGGCCCCCTAGAAACCTGGATCCCCAGGATGTGGGAATGTACGACCTCTTAAGATTTCTTGAGGCCCAGGCCCTTACACAAATACAGAGGCCCTACCACTCTTAAAAGTAGACAACACATAACATACGTTGTCAAAAACTCGTATAAACAATTACCCGAAACAAATAAATGTGCATGACTTCCAAACGCATTAGCCGGCTGGACCGACTGCTGCCTTTTGACTGAATGAGTAATGATGGTGTACGGTGGCAGGCCTAGGCCTATACATGGACGACGGCCATCACATGTAACCAATTGACATGTCGTCCAAAATTCCCAGTTTTTCGAAGAATACAACCAGAAATAACATTTGACCGTTGAAATTATTCGAATTTGTGATCTTATTAAGGGCGAGGTCCGGGCCCAGTTGACCCATACCTTAATATGTTTCTGACGTTACGCCACTGGAATCGTCACATCGCTGATTTTTTTTCCTACCGCCATGTTGTACTTATTTAAGAAAATGCTATTAAGAATATTAAACATGTTCTACGTCAGTATTGTTTTATGTATGGAATACATAATTTCTATGTGTTTATATTTATTTTATTTATTGATTTTGTGACAACTTTTCTTTCTTTTTGTGACAAAGGTTCTAATTTGTATTACTTTGTGTAAAAGTACGTTTGAACGAAATAAATGTTTTGTGTTGGTTCTATGAGTAATTATTGTCATTCTTTCGTAATATTCCACACACGTATCATTCCCCCTCCCCTTAGAGTTTACATTCATTGAAAAAGTAGTGCGAATGGAAGGGGGAGAGGAATTTGCGAAAATTTGGGACTATTTCTAAAAATCTCAAGTTTCGTGTTGTTTTAGAGGTAATCAGGGCAGTAGTGTAAAGGAGAATATTAGGCCCCCTGCAAACTCAGGTTTTGGGCCCTAAGCCCAAATATGTAAGCGTCAGTCAAGCTTTCCCCCCCTTGGCTACCCCGCTGAGGTGTACGTTGCGCCACTGGTCACGTGCTTGCTTTAGTGGTGGTGTGAGATGCTCTCCTATTCGCAATTTAAATATCATTCTGTTCGGAATTGACAGTTCATCCCCGTCGGTTTATTTTTATATTTTTAGCTATACAGTCGAACCTGTTTCTGTGCGGTCTTTTTTTATGCGATTTCCTTTTTGTGCGATATTTTTTTTTTTTTTATGCGGTGTATGAATTTCAATGGCTTTGGCTCCACTCTGTAATGTTTTCTATCTATTTACCAGCGGTGTATGGAGAATGTTATGGCCCCTCCCCCTGAAAGTCAGGTTTCGTCTTTTATTTTATGAATTGGGTAAATACGTATTTAGAGCGTTAGTCAAGCCTTGGGCTCATAAGAGTTCAACTAAAGCAGTATGGCTTGTTTACCGTGGCGTTATTCTATGAAGTAGCGTTTTTATAACATTTCACATATTGTTATGATTTGAATTATGTTTCAACGCATCTTAAAATATAACTTAACGTGATGAGTAAATATATTCCGTATTTTTCTGAGAGAATCAGCGAAATTTTCTCACGGACCACCACTTTGGGGACCTCTGATCGAAAGTACATTTTTAGCAAACTAAGAAAGGATTTGTTGTGGTATAAATAAGGTTATTCTTTCATATTGTTCTCCAATACGCTTTGTTTCAAATTTTACGGAAAATTTTGTCTTTTTATTTTTATTAGCTTGTCTTACGTCATATTTTGACAAAGACCAAATGATTTGACGAGAAATGGGAACGGGGCAAAATTTCATTACTGAGAAAATATTGCTGATTTTTAAATATTTTTATGATAATGAATGTATCATTTTCTTTAATAGAATTCGGCATTCGCTGAGGTAAAATTTCCCTTCCATTCGGCGCATTCGAATCCGAGCAGGAAATTTCTTTCCTCCTCGGGAAGGTCCTGCTTGACCATTTTCTCCCCTTCTGGTATTGTAAAAGGTTTCACACTTTGCAAAGAAAGAGGGAAGGGTTGCCAAATTTTAGTCAGGGATCTTTCAGGAGTACGGAAAATCGCAATATTTGGCGCATTATTATATCAAAATAGATTTTTTTAAAATTCTAAATCCAAAATACCCATTTTGAATTGAACGGCCTGTAAATTTTCCAATGAATATTTTGTTGTTTTTTCTTGTCTTTTTTAAGTAAAATCTGAAATTAAAATAGATATTTTCTAGAGTTTGATGAATAGCATTTCAGAAGTACTATGAGAGTAGAACAAGATTTTTATTGTATTCATTGTTTTAGTATGAGAAAACTATTTTAGAAAGTTTAAAAAAAGGGTCTTTACAATATAATCATTTGTATGATAAAATGATTTAAAAAGTTTTTAAAACTTTTTTTTTTTTTTCTGTAAAAATATTTCTTTTGTTATGTAAAATATTTTCATGTTCCAAAAAACCAGTAAATAATCATTTAGCGTTAAATACTAAGATATCATTACAGTTGTGTCTCACGTAAATTATTTTAAAAAGTTGACAATCATATATTACTAAAATATTTGTTCTAGTAAAACGTTAAAATATTATTTAAATACGCCGAATATTTAATTCATAGCTTCTATAATCAGAGCTTAATGACAACACCCTCTGATAGTAGTATATTTCAATTATAAACTCGCAATAATATCGATGCTTGCATTTATATATATGTTTTGTAAAATAGATAAGTATGTAGTCATGTAATAAATCTGTTAAAATTAAGTGTACACATACTACCTTCGGTATAATTATTGCAGCTCATATATTCAAGTACAATAATGAAAATCATGTTATAAAAAGATCCACCCCATGTTTTCAAAATTATTCGACAGAATTTCTAAAAAAAGAAAAACTTTAAGAAAATAAGCATAGCATTATTATACTAAATGTTTTATTTCACTCTAAAATAAAGCAGTTTACATATTCAACAACAATAATTAAACCATGTAATAAAAAAATAACTCCTCAAATTTTTAAAAATATTCGATGAAATATGTAAAAACTTTAAGAACAACATGTAGGACATTTTTCTAAACATTTTAATTTTCGAATTAGCGCCCTTTTAGTGCACGAAAAAATAATAATAATTAATGTACTCCAAATATTTTGTGATTAATTAGATTTGAGTTTTTAATAACATCGCATTCTATAGCAATATAAAGGCTACTGGGGCTATACTTCAGAAATCTGACCCTCTCACCTTTCACAACATGGTGACTTCGAACCTCGACAGAGGGTTGCGGTAGCCTAGTGGTCCAGGCATCGGATCATGGCAGGCATGTCATGAGTTTGAGCCCAGTACCACGAAAGACCCGCCGTGTTGGGGAACGATGCACGTTAAATCTGTTGAGAGCTCAAACGTCCTCCCGTTGGTGTGGTAGTTAGGAGAGGGGCATGCCAGCTCAGGTGTCGTCCTCGTTACTTGAGAATGGTTCAAAATTATGAGTTTCGTCGCCAAAAGCACTCGTGTAGCTGAACAGTGCGACGTTAATCTTCACTCACTTGAACCTCGACAGAATTAACAACTGGTTTTATGAATGTTTAATCTTGAAAAAAAAATGTATTAATTTGTTTTAATTTTATTTTACGGTACTTTTTTGTTTCTAAGAGAAATTTATATCTTAAATTGAAAGTTTTTGTAAGCATGTTTTTGAAATATCTGTTTGTGAAAGTGAGTTCTACTTTTTGAAATTTTTGGCTCTTAAAAGAGCCTTTTTTTTATTTTTCGTTTTATTTTTTTAAAAAATGTATCAGTTTTAATATTTTGAACTCTGGTCTTTTATTTTTATTGGTTTATGTGTTAAGAAAGTTTTAAATAAATTGTGTGATAATCTTCGAAGCAGTTCTGGTCAATACAAAGAGCCACATTACATGACTTACAGATTACAGTGGTTCTTTTTTGTACATTTTTCGCGCAATAAGCGCACCTTCTTCTTTTCTTTTCGTCAAATGGCCAATGAGAAAATGTATTATCATTTGTCCTAACTTTTTTTGTTACTGAATGCTCTGCATTTTTATGATTTATTTTTCCTATTAGAGATGTAATTAAATTCATTCTAAATTCTTTTAAACTGAATTTTGACGAAGTTCGGCATGATTTAAACATTAGAAAAGCATTCAGAACAGCAATATCAATGAGGCTAAAGAATAATTTTTTTGTCCATTTTCTAGTTCGTCTAGTAAAAGAGTAGGTGGATGCCATGCGGTCTCCTAAATCAACATATCCCATATGCTTGTTGTAATCTGCCACAATTTTTGGCTTGGTAGTTGTTAATTTTTCTTTTTCGCTTATAGAAACGTCACCATCAAATTTTTTAAAAAATCTTTTTCGTTCTTCAGTGATTAATTCGTTTCGGGGGCTGTGCGTATTGGTCAGCATATA
This sequence comes from Trichonephila clavipes, assembly GCA_019973935.1. Taxonomy (NCBI): domain Eukaryota; kingdom Metazoa; phylum Arthropoda; class Arachnida; order Araneae; family Nephilidae; genus Trichonephila; species Trichonephila clavipes. Next base: position 37,221 of record BMAU01016091.1, read on the forward strand.
TACTTGCCTCTTATCTTTCCAACACAATGCTGTCATTCCATTACAAAATTTCACGGCAACATCACCTTGTCTCATTTTACAAGGAGCCAGATCCTTTGGAAAATGTTTTCTATTAGATCGCACAGTTCCACAGGAGTTATATAATACTTCTTTCTTTTAAAAGGTCTCGAAAAGTTCCGGCGAGGAAAAGAAATTATCCATAAAGACTTTATGACCTTTACCTTTTATACAATCTGTCACTGTATATACAACGTTATAGGAAGCAGATGTTGAAAGGTTTTCTTTTTTATCTTTACCTAGATATACTCTCATATCATAAGTATAGCGAGTAGCATCTGCAATTTTATACATTTCCAAACCCCACTGTTTGTGTTTTTTTGGAATGTATTGTTTGAATAACACTCTTCCTTTAAATTTAATGATAACTTCATCGAAAGATAAATTTTCTGTGGGATCATACACTTCTTTAAATATCCTGTTAAAAGAATCAAAAACTTTTCGTATTTTCCACAATCTGTCGTAAGTTGGAGAATCTCTGCTTTCTTTTAAACTATTATCAGAAAAGTGTAAGAATTTTAAAATCATTAGGAAACGATCTCGGGGCATCACTTCTCTGAAAATCGGAGTTTCTATCAGATTATCAGTTGTCCAATAATCCTGTAAGCTATCTTTTTCGATGTGTCCCATCAATAAAATAAAGGCCAAGAAATTTTAAAATCTCATTTTATCGGTTGGTTTCAATGAAGATGCATGCTTTCTTTTATCAGATGATTCTCCATGAAGGTTAAGTAGATCAAATGCATATCTAATAGTTTCTTCAACCAGAACTGCTAAAATTTCGTCTGTTAACATCAGTTTAAAAAAATCGTTTTCAGTTTTGAAACTGATAGCATCAACTTTCAATCCAACTTTGCTAGAAAATGGCAATACATTTATCATTTCCGAGCCTTCTACCTCTTTCCATGCGAATAAGCCATCAGCTTCCTCATCAAAATTAGCTGATACATCTAATTCAATCTCATTATATTTTCCAAAATACTATTTTCAAATTCATCTTCAAATTCTGAATCACTATCATCAAAATTTTCTTCATCTAAATTTTTCATCAAATTCTCGATCTCGATTTGTGTGAGAAATTTTCGGGGCATTCTAAAAAATAGATGCAACAGCAAGATAAAAAGAAAAATATGTTGCTCAGACAACGTATAGTCATCGAATGAAGTATATATATATTTTAAAGTCGAAACTTGTTCCTAAATGTCGCCAATGATAAGGAATGCGTAAAATGTTGGCAAAAAAGCAAAGTCATAAAACGGGTCAGGGAAAATCGTAAAAGGATATGTAGAAAAAAAGGGTGGGGGGAAGAGTTCTCTCTAAAGCCTTGGTACGACAGTCGTACCAGCGCCGATGCGAGTGACAAAAAAATTTCTGGTACGGCAGTTGTACCGCCGATGTTTAAAGGTTAATATTCTAATACATAAATAAGAAACAAATAAAAGTATAATAGTAGGGACATTCAAGTAAGCTAAAAATGAAAAAAGCGAATAACCTTAATGATTCAATACATCTTTCTAAACGTTGATATTTCAGAGTGCTAAAATGCAGGTCCATTTGTATTAAGTTAAATTTACATTTTGAATCAATTTAGATGTGTTCATTTTTTTAATTTATTATTTTAATAAAGAAGCTCTTTCAGGCCTCATAAATGTTCTTTAATCTTTTTTTCTTTATTAATTTGATGGTCAAATCAACCAAAAAGTAATCTTGGAAGATATAAGAAAACTACGTTATACGAATGGATGTGATAACTGATGTAACATTTCCGGTTTCATACATTTTATATATAAATTTTATTTAATAAGATTGGTTAAACTCACATACAAAATAAAGAATTCAAACTGTTAGAAAGGATAATATGTTGTAGGTCTTATAATTGTAAAACACACGCTTAGTACCAAAGTTATTTAAGCAATATTTTACCTCAGATGAAAATTTTTTGGACCATACTGCGTATATCAAATCATTTGAAAGTAAATGTTGATAATTTAAGAATTTTTACATAGCAAAGAATTAGCTTACTTGTTGCTACCGATACCTTGAAAATGAATTATGTAGGCTCAGTAGCGCACACGGGAATTTTTCAGGGGGGTCGAAAGTTCACCATTCTTGTATCATGCTCTTTTTGATATTGTCGATTTTCGAGAACTAAACACAGTAAAAAACTAACTATTGAATAAATAATTAGCATGAATTAATAAAATTAATCATTAATAACAAATAATAAAATTTTACGTACTATATACTTAGAATTATAATCAATCGGAAAAAAATCAAGGGCTTTGGAAGGGGGCCGGCACCCCCCTGTGTGCGCCACTGTGTAGACTCGTATCATTCTAGCAAAAACTAATCAGCTTTTTCTTATAATTCCACATCCGCTTCAAAAGAGAGATCTTTTCTTTTTATTCATAGTTATCAATTTTTTATTTACACACTCTGTGAATTTATCTTACCTCGGCTTCTTTTAAGTTTACTAGTATGCTGTAAACTATAATTATATTGATTGCAGCTTATAGCTAGGGTTTGAAAAAAATTCTCACAGATGCAACATACACTTTTATATACGAGTGGAAGTTTAATTTACGTTGTACTACACAGCAACACGAGAGTTATTGTCGGCGGACTTCGTGGTTTTAAATCTCTTTCAAATGAGGAGGATGACACCAGAGTTGGTATCTCCCTCTCTAAACTACCACACCAATGGGAGGGCTTTTTACCTCGACAAATAAACGTGCTAGTAAATGAGTAAGAGTTATACTATCGTCCTTCAAGTAAGCTGCCCGAGGCAGTGCCAGTTTAAGTTCATTTCGGACCCAAGCCGCAGAAGATCTACTTGCCCCTTTGGCACTATCGAATCCAAGGAATCTGTTTAAGTCCAGCTTATTCGAGCCCCTGAGCGCCCGCCCCAAGCGTCCAATTCATAAACTTGCAATGGTCCAAGGGCTTTTAGCGACAGATCTCGAAATTTAGAACTATGATCAAGTGCCGAGGACCACACCTGAACCTCCACGCCCCTTTCCTAACTTCCGCACCACATCAACGTGAGGACGTTTCAGCATTGACAAATTTATCATGCATCCGATCCTCTACATGGTGGGTCTTCAGTGGCACGAGACTCGTAACCAATTGGCCAATAGTCCGTGACCTTGACCACTAGGCTACTCCTCACCGCGTTTGATTCTAAGCCGGTCGTTCAGTTTTTCTATAATTATAACTGTATTTTTAACCAATAGGTTATGTCTACAGTAATCGATAATTCAAGAAAGGAAGTTTAAAAAAACTTTTATTTAATATGAATACTGTTATAGTAATCTGAAGCATCTCTCGACAAACTGGTAAATGTTTATCTTATTAATCACCGAAGTATGTTGTATAAAAGGCATCAGTATTAATTATTTTTATGTATTTTATTGCAAACCCACACACACAAAGTCACATTTTCTACATTATACATTCAATCATGTTGAAATATCACAGGTCATGAAGCACGTAAATGTTTTTTGAGTCATGTATAATATCCCTTAAAAATAATTTTAATTCCTTATATTCATCTAGTGTAAGTGGACATTAAACAAGTAATATTTTAAAATAAATTAAGTCAATAAATAGTTAGGTCAACAAAGAATAATTTTATTTTAGTTACTTTTTATTAACTAGTTACAATCAATATCAATATATATACACTGGTGTGCAAAAATTAAGGACGAGACGGTTTTTTCAATATAACTTTGTACAAAAGCTTTCCAAAAATCAACACATTTAATACCGTAAAATCCTCGATACGTAAGGACATGTGTAATGTAAGCAACACTTACTAAAAATCAGAGGGATAAAAAGCTTTATTGAAAAAGTAGCATGGAGCGCAATGCGACTGAAGGCGAAAATTGTGTGTGATGGGTGTCAGCAAGAAACATCCGGTCTTTAGTAGGGGATATGATCTCCCTGACTGCTAGGCAGGTTTCACAGCGTCTGCCCATGCTGAGAATGAGGGTGTCAATGAGTTGTTGAGGCATTGCTGCCCATTCGTCTTGCAGCGCCAATCGAAGCTCCCGAATCGTTACTGGTGGTAAGGTACGAGCTGCCAAGCGTCTGCCTAGAAAATCCCATACATGCTCGATGGGATTGAGATCCGGAGATCGTGCCGGCCAATCCATACGTTCAATATCCTCACTCTCTAATAGCTGTTCGGCAGCTACTGTGCGATATTTATGGTCGTCCATGAAAAGGAACTGCAGACCCACAGCGCCTCTAAACAGACGCACATATGGAAGAAGAATCTCGTTAATAACGGGTCCCGTTGACCGAACCTGCGTCGAAGATGTGAAGGTCTGTACGACTACCAAGCATGATGCCTCCCCAAACGAGAACACCGCGACCTCCATACCTGTCCCCTTTCAATGATGTTTGAGGGATGATTGCGGCTTCCCGCTCTCTCAGATGAGTATGCGATGAGAATCGCTACTCAAACTGAATCTGCTCATCATCTGTAAAAGTACTCGTCCCCATTCATTGTCTCTCAATTTCGGTGTTCCCGGCACCACAGAGAACGCCTTCTCCGATGGGCGGGCGTGAAAGGTACACACCGTACAGGGCGTCGTGCAAACAGACCACCACCGTGCAGTCTTCTGGCTACGGTAAAAAGCGATATCGGTCGTCCAGTCGCCTGTGTCGTGTGTCTAGCGATTTCTCCCGCTTTGTCTGCCGCCTGTTTCTTCTGGCCTGTAAGACAATGTACCGGTCATCTGCGGGTGTGGTTCCTCGTGGACGATCACTACTAGAACCCCGGATAGCTGTTCCTGTAGATTGAAATTGTCTCCAAAGTCGTGAAACGATGCTGTGAGCAATTCCGAACTCTGCAGCCACACTTGTCACACTGCGGCCTTCCTCCAACTTCCCAATGATTCGACCTCTGGTAAAAGCATCCAGATGTCGTCTAACAGATTGATTATTCGCCATTTCTTGCTGAGGCAGCAACTCGGTGTGATTTTAACTGCTATACGGCGTGCAATCTCTTTGCCAGAAATACTGATCTTACACCGACAACATGCTTTATACTACTCAGACACTCCCTCATTACGTTTACCTACATATCTGCGCATGTGCTACCGTACTTCACCTAACTTATTCTCTTGATTGGTCTTTCTGTCCGCTCTGCCTCTTCGTTCAGCAGATATGCTAATTTTTCGACTTCGTCCTTAATTTTTGCACACCCGTGTATATGTATGACCGAATCACAATATTAAGAGACAAAATAGAAAGTGATTTTCCTTGCAAATTTCCATTTTCCTTTCCATATATGGTGTTCGAATATTTTTTGTTACTATTTATTCATTAATTAAATTTAATTATTTTAATAAAGTAGTATAGAGGAAAACAAATCACATTCACAGAAATTAGGTCATTCCAGGAGGGATTTGAACCCACGACCTTTGGATTAGAAGTGCAACACGCGATAATCATTGCGCTACAAGGACAAAACGAATGATTTTCCTTTGTATATAATGCTGCTGTACTATTATTTTTGTTTGTTATTATTTATTCATTTTTTAATTTAATTAATGAGTTAATATTTGAAAAAACTGTTTTAACATCAAGTGTCATCCACTTCAAGTTTAAAAAATGTATTTGAACTTGAATGAATGAATCAAAAAGTATTTTATTAACGTTTGAAAATTTGAACAAGATATATATATGCATATATATATATATATATGTGTGTGTGTGTGTGTGTGTGTGTGTGTGTGTGTGTGTGTGTGTGTGTGTGTGTGTGTGTGTGTGTGTGTGTGTGTGTGTGTGTGTGTGTGTGTATGTGTGTGTGTGTGTGTGTGTGTGTGTGTGTGTGTGTGTGTGTGTGTGTGTGTGTGTGTGTGTGTGTGTGTGTGTGTGTGTGTGTGTGTGTGTGTACATACAGTATAATACAACATTAAAAAAATTCCCGTTTTCGAAATATGACACTTCAAATTGAAATTTGACAATCGTGTTTATTTGATTGAGAAGAGATTCACTAAAAATGGGTTTTGCGGAAATCCACTTTGGGGAAAGGGCGTGT
>BMAU01016093.1:0-138986 GCA_019973935.1 Trichonephila clavipes
CATACTAGTTATTTCTCGAATATTCGAAGTGTATAAAGCAGAGTTCATCGCCAGTTGGGCATGTTCTCAGTCCAGTGTTGTATCGAGCTCCAAGCGTTAGAATAAATCTAATTGTTAGTTTAATTGAACTGTGTACTTCTTTCGAACTCCGTGACAAGTTTGGTGGAAGCGCGGGGTACAATTACGTCAAACGTGGATAATAGTGACAACCTTCGCAGGAGCCTCCGATTAAGAGGATTATCCCCCGAATTCGGACTGTTAAAAGAAAATAGTAGGAAGAGGACAAAAATGCCGACCGAGCAAGAAGCCAAGCCCGCTGTAGTAACACCTTCGTTACAGCAATGGAGGAGCCCATCGACCTTCCGAGGAGCGCCTGGGAAGACCCTCTCAAATGGCTTAAAGAGTACGATCGAGTAGCCAACTTTAACAAGTGGGATGACATGATGTGCCTGGCTAACGTTTATTTCTTTCTTGACGGAACTGCGAGACAGTGGTATGTCAACAACGAAGACGCCTTAGATTCCTGGGAAGCGTTTAAAAATGGACTAAGTGGACTTTTCGGTGACCGTCAAAAATATACCAGAAGGGCAGAAGAACAACTAAAATGCCGAGCCCAGCGTTCAGGCGAGAGTACACAGTCCTACATACAAAGTGTATTAGGACTTTGCCAAGAGGTAAAATCCTCTGATGAAAGAAGACGAAAAAGTGTCACACCTAATGAAAGGTGTTGCTGAGGATATTTATCAGGCCCTGTTGACGAGAGAAATCAACGACACAGCAAGTTTTATCAAATGGTGCAACTATATCGAAGATATGAAGCAGAAGAGAGTTGGTCGACCGAGATTTGAAAGGCTTCCAAACGTCGTACCGGTTGCATCCCTGACGGATGAGACTGATTTGGTCTCTCTTATTCGCACAATCGTACGAGAAGAAGTCCATCGACTAGTTAACCAGACGCAAGAATCTTTGGACTCCGATCCCCAATCCTTAGAAGAGATCGTTCAAGACGAAGTTGAAAGGGTTTTGGCCCCAGTGTCAACAAAACCTACAGAAAATAGACCACGACCAACATACGCCGCTGTAACCAGGAAATACAGAGCTCCTGTTCAGAAATTCCCACCTGAACCAAGAAAAACAGATGTGTGGAGAACGGCTGACAACAGACCTGTTTGTTTCCACTGCGGACGTCCTGGACATGTAATGCGCTACTGCCGAGAGAAAGGCTGTCTTTGACAACTCTCGAAACCGCCGACGGAACTTCGACGACGTTGGCACTGAAGAAGAAATACGCCGACCAAACTCTTCTCGCCGTTTTACGCCAAGTCCCACGAGAGGCCGATCCCCAATACGTCGTTACAGATCCCCGTCGCCATATCGCCGATCCAGTCAGTCGCCAGGCCGTAGGAGCGAGGAAAACTAAGGAGAGCGACCTTCCAAGGAGGTGAGGCCGCGTGTACTGGAAATCCTCCGTCGACCGCCAAGATGACTGGTAACCAACTAGACGTAATAATAGATAAGAAGCCGATACGTGCTCTAGTAGATTCTGGGGCATCGTTTTCTGTCATATCCGATAAGTATCGCCGATTTTTAAAGAAAGTTCTGTTTGCTGATGCCAAGAGCGTTATGCTGAAAGTTGCGGATGGAAATTTTGTTCGGCCGATAGGGAAATGTGTTTTACGTGTCCGTATAAACAATCGAGAACTGCCTTTTGAATTTATTGTTTTATCACATTGTAGCCATGACGTCATCCTAGGATGGGACTTTTTAGAGCGTCTCAAGCCGTTATAGACTGTGGACAAAATGAACTTGTTCTAGAAGACATCTGTCGAGACTCCACAGCGCCTGACGCCTGGAATTTGTATGCCACCAGGGACTATACACTTAAGCCGCATTCTTTAACTAGAATAACAGTATCAGGATATCAAACCCGAGGAGACATAAATGTAGTTCTAGACGGTAGCAAACATTTGCTCTTCGAGAAAAATATTGCTACACCGTCCATGGTATCCACATATCGTAACGGAAAAAGTGATGTCTGGGTTACCAACCTGCAGTTCGAAACCAAATCATCCCTAGAGGAATGTGCATAGGCCAAGCTGAACCACTAAATGAAGGGCATCTATGTGTTATTTCCGACACATCGGGTTGCTTGGATGACCAGCAAGAAACTTCGAGTCACAGATGAATTGTTCGTTAATGATGTCACCCGAGTTAAGTGACGAACAGAGAAACAAGCTATCCGAACTACTCCGGAAATTTTCTGGGCTTTTCACGAAGACCGACAAGTCGACAGCCGCGAAGACGAATGTGAAACACAGGATTTTTACTGGTGATCATGCTCCAATCAACCAACGAGCCTACAGAGTCTCGCCGACTGAAAGACGCATCATTCATGAAGAGGTTCAGAAAATGCTTGATGAAGGTATCGTCCAACCCTCTGAAAGTCCTTGGTCATCACCCATTGTGCTCGTAAGAAAAAAGACGGTAGATGGCGTTTTTGCGTCGATTATCGCAAGCTGAATAGCGTCACGAAAAAGACGTTTATCCTCTGCCTCGTATTGACGATACGCTCGACTGTCTGAAAGGTGCCATGTTCTTTTCTTCCATGGATCTCCGATCTGGTTATTGGCAAATAGAAATAGACGAAGCGGATCGTGAAAAGACGGCATTTATTACCCCCGAAGGCTTATACGAGTTTAAAGTCATGCCGTTTGGTCTCTGTAATGCACCTGCGACCTTCGAGAGAATGATGGACAATTTGCTACGCCATTTTAAATGGACTATGTGTCTTTGTTACCTAGATGACATAATAGTGTTCTCAGAAACTTTTGAAGACCATCTTATACGATTAAGACTTGTTCTAAAATGTCTTCAGGAAGCTGGTCTTAAATTAAATTCAAAGAAGTGTCTTTTTGCTGCCCAAGAAGTAAAGATTCTGGGCCATCTTGTATCTAGTAATGGCGTTCGTCCCGATCCCGACAAAATAAAAGCCGTAAGAAATTTTCCCACTCCAAAGAATATACATGACATACGAAGTTTTTCTTGGCCTTTGTTCATACTTTAGAAGATTTATTAAAGGTTTCTGTTATCTCGCCGAACCTTTGCAGTCGTTGCTGAAAAGTGGCGTGGAGTTTCATTGGGGTCCTGAAGAGGTGGAAGCATTTAACAGTCTTAAGAAAGCACTTACTTCGGATCCAGTATTGGGGATGTACGACGAAAGAGCTTCTACAGAAATCCATACTGATGCAAGCGGGTACGGTATCGGAGCTGTCCTAGTACAAATTCAGAATAATGTCGAGAAAGTTATAGCATACGCTTCTAGAACTCTGACAAAAGCCGAAAAGAATTATTCCACCACAGAAAGGGAATGTCTTGCCATCGTATGGGCTACCAACAAATTTCGGCCGTACATATTCGGGAAACACTTTACTGTTGTAACTGACCATCATTCCTTGTGCTGGCTCATGAATTTAAAGGATCCTTCAGGAAGGCTTGCCAGATGGGCCCTCCGACTTCAAGAGCATGATTTTGACGTAAAATATAAAACCGGTAAGAAGCATAGTGACGCCGACGCTCTTTCGAGAAATCCAGTGGAAGAGGAAACGGAAACATCAGACAAATTTTTAGCAGTCACGACGAGTATGAACCTTGCGATGGAACAGAAAAAGGATCAAGACCTTGCGAAATTAAAACTTTTGAGCAACTCATCCAAAAACGAAGAATTCAGATTTATCGACGGTATCCTTTGCAGGAAGAATTTTGATCCAGATGGAAAGTTGTGGTTGCCAGTCATTCCTAAACATCTACGAGCAGACATACTAAGGCACTTTCATGACGCCCCCACCGCAGGACACCTTGGTTTCGCGAAAACTTATGACAGGATACGCAAGAGATTTTACTGGCCGGGAATGTACCGAAATGTCGTTCGGTATGTCATGCATTGTCGGGAGTGCCAAAGGAGAAAGTCCGTTCCTCAACGACCACCTGGACGTTTAGTTCCCATCCCTCCAGCTATAGCTCCTTTCCATCGCATTGGAATTGATCTCCTTGGGAGATTTCCAAAGTCTGCTCATGGAAACAAATGGATAATAGTCTGCACGGATTACTCAACACGATATGCAATAACAAAAGCCTTGCCGACAGCCGAAGTCGACGAAATAGCGAAGTTCTTACTTGAAGAAATTGTCCTCAGGCATGGAGCTCCTCGAGTAATTATCACAGATCGTGGAGCCGCCTTTCGATCCAGACTTGTTTCTCTCTCGTCGACTTGTGTAACATTGATCATCGCTTCACAACGGCGTATCATCCCCAAACAAATGGACTGACGGAGCGCTTCAATAAGACCTTGGCCGACATGTTGTCAATGTATGTGGATGTAGAGCAGAAAAATTGGGATGAAATTCTACCATTTGTAACCTTCGCTTATAATACCGCTAAACAAGAGACCACAGGTTTTACGCCGTTCTATTTACTTCATGGTCGTGAAGCGGAAACGACACTAGATACAATGCTACCATTCTGTCCTAACGATTTTGATGACAATAACATCACCAAGATAGCAGCCAGAGCCGAAGAATCACGACAGCTAGCCCGAGTGCACACTCTGAGAGCTCAAGACAAAGATCGTCGACGTTACGATTCCAAACACCAAATGGTATCTTACGCTCCCGGAGATCTCGTATGGGTTTATACTCCAGTGAGAAAAGTCGGTCTCTCCGAAAAACTCTTAAGAAGGTATTTCGGACCGTATCAGGTGCTACGCCGTTTATCAGCCGTGACTTACGAAGTACAAGATTTTGATCCTGCTTCACGAAAAAGAAAACTAAGAGAAGTTGTCCATGTACTGCGTATGAAACCGTACCATGATCCCGCCGAGCAAATCGAAACCGAGGATATTCCTCCCAAAGAATCATACAAAGGACCCATCACTCGTTCCAGAATAAAGGCCCTTGAACAAAATGACAGCGGGGCGCTGTCTTCTTTTCGAGGGGAGCAATGCCACACGCATAATTTGCTACAAGTCCCGATAGCCGAGTTGGCAGAGCGTTGGACTGAACTTCCTCAGGTCTCGGGTTCGAATCCCGGCCCCGGCAGATTTATCCAAAGACTGGAATTTTGTTTCCGTTTTTAATGTATTGTTTCTCTAGGTTCTAGATGAATCCAGATCATTCTTTAGAGTGCATACTAGTTATTTCTCGAATATTCCGAAGTGTATAAAAGCAGAGTTCATCGCCAGTTGGGCATGTTCTCAGTCCAGTGTTGTATCGAGCTCCAAGCGTTAGAATAAATCTAATTGTTAGTTTAATTGAACTGTGTACTTCTTTCGAACTCCGTGACAATATTACGCAAAATTTAGTTAAGTATTGGTTATTAATAATTTATTTTGTTAATTAATGCTAAGCATTTATTCAACAATTTATTTTTTACTCTTTTTTGTTCTCGTCAATCAACTAAATAAAAAAAATAGAGGCTTATTGAAGTAAGATACGAGAATCGTGGACTTTCGACCCTGGATCTCCTCCTTGAAAATTACTTGTGGATACCAATGATCTAGATCATTTAAGACTTAACCCTCTAAATACCAAGCGATAAGACATCTTGTCTGTCAATTTTTTATTAGTACAACGAGCCGTTCGTTTTTTTCCCCCTTAACATTTTGAATAATTGTGTTCTAATGCAATTCAGTTCAATGGTAAGTTTTGTCTTTCAAGAGTAGAAATTGTACTTCTTTAGTGATTTAGTATATTGTAGTGTTATGTGTGTTAGAGATGTTTAGCGTGATAGTCTCATATTTGGATTCAATGTAAATGTTCGATTATGCAGCAGTTGTGTTACGTACAAGATTGGAATATTTCTTCCGAGTACATAATCTTTTTTTCAGAGGGTGTATGTGTGAAATTCTCATATGGTCCCCCATGCAATTTGTGAGAAGGAAATAGAAAGAATAAAAAAATAGTATAACACAGAATGAATTGAAGACATCTCTGCAAGAAATCAATAATTATGTTAATAAGAGTACCCAAATAGTGCAAAAATGCCACTTGTATGCAATTGTTTATTTCTATTTTTCTATTTTTTGAAGAGATAACTTCTATTGGCGCGTTTTGCTAGAGAGTGAACTTGAGTGAACGTCACACTTGTATATGTAACGCTCATTCGGCATTTTTCGTCTGTATTCGGAAAACTTGCTCCGACAAGATATACCACCACTAAAAAGAAATCGCGTGACTAAAAGAGACACGTTTTCCCCGGGATTTTTAGTACTCAGCCTTCCTTTTTGTATGCTTATTTAATTAGTTTATCATCCCACGTGTATTTATTATTAAAGATATATCAGTAGGAATAACTATAAAGAAAGGTAAAATATTTATATTTTTGCATAACTTTATTCTTGTGTCATTAATGAATTTCTTTTTTTTTAGTTTTAAGGGCACGATATAATAAATTGATGCATTTATGCCAACATGCCTAAGTATGTATAAATTTAAGATATTTTGTTTTATATGAGAAATTAGTGTTTAAATGTGAAATTAGTGTTTAGTTTATTCTGTCATGTCTTAATTAACTTTAAATATTATTAATTACTTAACCTATAAAACTGCACACATTTTATTCTAATGCATCGTTATTGTTGTGTGCCCAACTGGTCATCTAATAAACTTGGCAACCATACTTTTCGTTCTTTTTGTTCCCCAAAAGATAAACAGTTGATGCATATTTCAAAAGGGACATTTCCTAGGAAATTTAAAAATAAATCAGATGATATTTCTATAGGAGAATATCAAGTTTTAAATTACATAGCGGGTTATTGCGTTCATAATGTAAAATTCGAAAGCTAAGGTTAGAAATATTGATTTGTTGTAGATAAAAAAATCAATTTCGATTCAGAAAATGTCGAAGGGGCAAAATAGTTGCGACTTCTGGATAGAGGTATAAAAATGTTCACAAATGTTGTTGTGAGAATTAATTCAACGCAATATTTTATTTTTAATTTGTATATCGAAAAAATTCGAGTTATATAAAATATCTTATAGTTGATTGCCAATTATCTTGCTTTACAAGCATAACAGAAGAGCATATATGAAATTACATGAAATGTGGAATATCTTGCATTCGTTTAATTTATCTTTTGTAAGCTATAACACACCTGCAATTTCATTTTTTTAAAAAAAATATTCATTACATTTGGCAATATATGCTTAAATAGTTATTCAAAATAGAGCAATGAAAAAATTTTAACGGTGATGGATAATTGAAAAATGAAGGAACAAGTTCAATATAAATACTTTTTTGAACAGATCGGCAATTTTTTTGGAGGGTGGGGTTGGTGTTGACTACTCTTGATAATTCTAATGGTTTTACTATTTATATTTCACCCAATCAAAGTGTAAAGAAAATTATCGAATTCATTCACAAAAATTTAGTTGCCTACACTGTGAATGAAGCCGGATCAACTCTTTTGAACAAATTGCCTATTATTTTAAGTGGGGATTTTAACGTAGATTTTTCAAAAGACAAATCAAAGCCTTTAGTAGATTTTTTTAAATCAAAATTCAATTTAATCATGTCAAATGATCGAAATGAAAGCACAACAAAGTACGGAACAACGCTTTATGGAGTTTTTTTTAGATATTTAGGTATTTATAACCTATTTCAGCTACTATAAACCTATTGTTTACTTTTTAGAACACAATTAATTAACAAATATGTATATTTGGCAAAAAATATTACTTTATGAGTACAGATATATGATTAAATAATTTTATATGGCAATACTAATATAATATCCCCCTGTTATTTGAAGTTATCACTTTTATCGTGTGGTCATATCGTGTGGTCATTATCGTGTGGTTTTTTTAAGAGTTAGTCTCGACTAACAGCCTTTATAGTCGCGCCAATAGGAGGTCTTATGTAATAGTTAAGTTATAATTGAACACATCACCTTTTATAACATCATATTCCAGAGTATATAAAGGTAAACTGCCATCCAAATTCCACGAATCAATATGAAGGACGTGAAGAGTGGACCACAAACCCTCTGTCTCATCCAAACGTACAGATCTGCACGGAGTCCAGATAAGGAGAGTCTTTTCATGGGCATAGCTATCTCGTATATGAATTCCACTGCCATCACAAGAAGTTGGCAACTGAGAAGATGGTTGCGTTATATTAAGCCAAAAAATATGAATTCTGTATCCAACTTGAGCAACCACTCTTTGAGTGTAGTTCAGACCAATTGGCTGACTGTAATGGAAATTCATGTTGTAAATTCGACCACTTTCGTTGGATCTCAGGTACAGCGTGTTTTCTAATGTTGTATCACCCCCTGTAGTAAAAAGAAATCAACTTTTGTGTTATATTGTTGATTAAGTGTATCTCTTCTGAAATAATAATAAGTCATCTCAAATCAGTTGTTAATTAAAGAATATTTTTACAAGTTACTGAAAATTGAACAATAAACATTTACCAACAAAAGAAATTCTCAATGTTATTATGAAACATTAAATTTTATGAGAGAGATTTATTATTTATTTATAAATAATTTCATAATTTAGATTTATTAGTTTCATCTTTAAAAGCAGCTTTAAGAACATTTTCATCTTTTGAAAATGTTCTTAGAAAATTTTTATATGGATTAAAAATTTGTCAGTTAACTATTATGCTTTTAAAAAAAGCCTTGACAACAATAAGAACAGTGTGATGAAATTTCAAACGAAAAAATATGTATTTTCAGAAAAAACACATTGAATTCAACATAACAATAATATAGCAAGAAATCAACATCCTTCAGGTTAAATAAAAATAATTAATTTGAAAGGAAGAGTTTAGAAGAGCGAAGAATGAAAGAAAATTGCATTTTCTAAAGGAAATGGTAGGAATATCAAAAATATGTTTTAAGGTTCCAGATCGATTTGTTTGACATATTCATCTTCCGATGATTGGAACTGTGTTTTTGAGTCATTTACACATAACATTGCACGATTGATCCTATTGAATTGAAGTTGAATATTTACAAAATGGAAAGAAATTCTTACATATTTCGCATGTGAAATTATAGCCACGATATGCTAAGCTCTTCATGCTGTTTTGTTTCGCAGTATGAAATAAAAATTGGGCTTCATTTCCGAAGGCCATGAGTTGTGTTCCAGGAATTATATCTCTGCTACAGATTTTCAGCGTTTTCTTTGCATCAGATGGATCCAAATGGACCTAGAAAGAAATTTTTATAATAAATTCACGAAGCTACATCTTTTCGAAGAGAATTGAACTTTCTATTGGGTTGAAGTCAACCTCTGGAACTACATTAATGATATTGCCACACGGAACTCGTAATTATGAGCTTCCATCAAGTAATTAGGATGGCACTTCAGTTGATACCCCGATCTCAAAACTCCCCACTAAGCTAATGAATGGATGACAGATTTAACATGCAAGAGCGCCTCTAAACGGCGAAACTTGAATAACACCAGAACTCGTCCCTACAACTCGTGAATATGAGCACTCGGCTACAGTCTTCAGCTGGGATAAATCAAATTGAATCGAGTCATCATAACATCTGTTGGAGATTGCACAAATTACTCCATAATTCCCTAAAAACATCCGAGTTTTACATAAACTCAAAATTTTGTATTCTCAAAAATAGGCTCATAACCAATAAGTCTTTTAAAAAATAAAAACACATTAACAAAATAAAAAATAACATAACAATTCTCAGTAATGATAAGTACGCAAGCATATTTTAAAATTATGACTTTGGAAATATTATCAGAATGAGAGATGACATGAAAGATAGATAAACCTTGTTAAAAACATAATGCAAAAATATATTTACTATTAAAAGTTTACTAAGCATAATCGTAAGTGCAATGATTAATTAAAAACAGGTAGAAAATGTGAGACAAAATATTCTAGAGGATGTATGTTTCTTGCACACTACAAAATAATTCTTAACTAATTCTTAATAATTCTTAACTAACATTCTTACGTCATATGTATATTCATCATACACATGCACGCACGCACGCACGCCCACACACACACACACGCACGCACGCACATATATATATATATATATATATATATATATATGATGAATTCACAGCTCTTTATATGTCATTTGGAGTAAATTTCCTACCAGGATAACTCAACCCACTTCTCACATAAGTACTTTGACTTCAACTTGTTCCTTCCCCCACGTATTCACTCTCCATGAAATCACACATCTCAACATGATTATGGCGGGTAGCAATAGCATGCAGGTCCAGAAGGAACTGATTGATGGTTCTCTCCAACTCTGAAGCCACTTTCATTGCATTCATACCACTCCCTCAATCTTCAACAGCTGGTTTCCTTAAGTACAATTCGTCCTCTCATGTTTTGATTAGCTTCTATGTATGCTCACTACTCTTCTTGAAATACTTGCTGGCAATGAAACATCCTCTCGATCAAAGTAGTAACTCATGGAAAGCTTGCATACAGTTCCATATTAATTGACTTGTTGATTCCAGCTTCACATTCTTCGTGGAAATTTTGATTTAGTCGACTGGTGGTCATTGTAACTTCTGCCTTTCAGTTTCAAAATTTCTTAAAAAAGAAACTGATTAGAAACATGAAAATTTTAATCAGAAAAAGGAGCAATGCTCGTTCAAATACTTCTGAAGCAGAGAACCATTAAATTCGTCTCTAGTCATTCATGGTTTGAGGTACAGAACGATTTGCTGAATCACTGGAATAAAGTATCATATGATAAACAGCTGCCCTTTTTATTGCTCCAGTAAATCTCAAACATGTCACTTTGAAGTACACTTTTTAGAGTGAAATAAAGTTTACTAAACATAAAAAGAATTCGTTAAAATATTTTAAATGAATGAAAATCTCATTTAGCCGCTGAAAATCAACCTAAGACTCACACTTCTGGTTTCGATTTGGGCTTAGTACCTCAAACAAAAACCACTATAACTTTTTTTCTAACTGACTCAGAATTAAAAGTATTGCAGTTTTTGAAAGCTTATTAAACAGGCTACAAAAATAAACTTTAAAATAAATTTAGATTTTTTCATGAAAATGGTGATTTTAAACCAGTCGGGGGGATATCTTAAAAAAGAATAATGCTCAAAGCATAACTGAAAAATAAACCCAGGGTACAATTAACCTAAATAATACATATTCATTTTATCTAAGAATAAATGCTATTTCTTAATTAGTAACAATGTATGTTGTAGATTACACTTTGCCTTATCTTATACTTGGATTACCAGAACTGCCAAAATTTAAACTTACTATTGTCTGTAGTCCTCTACAAATAAAACAAAATGGAAATACCGGTTGATTGAAAGATAATGTGGCCAATTTCAGAGTATCATAAATTTTTATCGAATTAAGTTTTTTACATGAAATTTTAAATGGGGTTTCCTTTGGCATAGTACACTTTGCGTAAACATTTAGGCAAAGCCAAAAAGGGTTTTTGATCTTTTTGGGGAGTATTTTTTCTGCAACCTCTTCGTTTGCTTTTTGAAGCCCTTGGAGTGTTCTTACTTTACATCTTTTTATATGTATTTTTAAGTATCCCCATAAAAAAGTAATCATTATGAACACACAGTCAAAGGAGAGTGGTAGCAGTTTCTCAGGAGACATAAAATTTATTTTTTAATTATTCAGCCATTTTATAGTTGAATTTTCAGCATGACATGGTGCAAATTCTTGGTGAAAAACAAAGTTTTCTTGAGAATGAAGCGTTTACTTTTAAGTTTATCAAGTGTTTCAAACTTTATTCTGATAATATTTAGCATTAATTAAAGCCTTTAGTTCTACAAAAAATTAACTTAAGCCTTGAGAGGACCTTCCCATCCATACACCTGACGGTCAACTTGCATTTTGCAACATAGCTGTGTCTTTGTGATGTTTATAGCGTGAAATATCTTTATTTTCCCAGGTTTTGAATGACAGTTGAAACAATGATTCTTCCGAAAATATTCTTGCTTTGTATCTACCATTGCGTAACATTAAATACAGGTGCCAAGAACGGTTTCTTCGTTTTTCTACGGTATTAACAGACATTTGAAGACAGACTGGTTCATTCGATTTGCACAGCCAATTTTCTTTATCTGATGACAAATTGCCGATTGCGATACCTGTAGATTCTTTACCAAAGTTCTTTGAGGCAGAAGATTCTCTACAGCGATACGTCTTTTCAGCTTCTTTTTCTTTAAATACTTCATTTCTTCCACATTTTTCCCTGGAGCTTTTGATAGCCAGACAAATTTGATTTCTTTTCAAGGTTTAGATAGTGATCTATTAGCAAAAGCTATTTTCTGATTTTTAAATGCTTTATTTACACTGGTGTGCAAAAATTAAGGACGAAGTCGAAAAATTAGCATATCAGCTGAACGAAGAGGCAGAGCGGACAGAAAGACCAATCAGGAGATTAAGTAAGGTGATGTACGGTAGCACATGCGCAGATATGCAGGTAGACGTAATGGGAGATTGTCTGAGTAGTATAAAGCATGTTGTCGGTGTAAGATCAGTATTTCTGGCAAAGAGATTGCACGCCGTATAGCAGTTGACATCACACCGAGTTGCTGCCTCAGCAAGAAATGGCGAATAATCAATCTGTTAGACGACATCCGGATGCTTTTACCCGACGTTGAAGTTGGAGGATGGCCGCAGTGTGACAAGTGTGGCTGCAGAGTTCGGAATAGTCACAGCATCGTTTCACGACTTTGGAGACAATTTCAAACTACAGGAACAGCTATTCGGGGGTTCAGTAGAGGTCGTCAACGAAGAAGCACACCCGCAGATGACCGGTACATTGTCTTACAGGCCAGAAGAAACAGGCGGCAGACAGCGGGAGAAATCGCTAGACACACGACACAGGCGACTGGACGACCGATATCGCGTTTTACCGTGACCAGAAGACTGCACGGTGGTGGTCTGTTTGCACGACGCCCTGTACGGTGTGTACCTTTAACGCTTGCCCATCGGAGAAGGCGTTCTCTGTGGTGCCGGGAACACCGGAATTGGAGAAACAATGAATGGGGACGAGTACTCTTTACAGATGAGAGCAGATTCAGTTTGAGTAGCGATTCTCATCGCATACTCATCTGGAGAGAGCGGGGAAGCCGCAGTCATTGAAAGGGATAGGTATGGAGGTCGCGGTGTTCTCGTTTGGGGAGGCATCATGCTTGGTAATCGTACAGACCTTCACATCTTCGACGCAGGTTCAGTCAACGGGACCCGTTTTTGTAACGAGATTCTTCTTCCATATGTGCGTCTTTTTAGATGCGCTATGGGTCTGCAGTTCCTTTTCCTGGACGACAATGCACCATGTCATCGCACAGTAGCTGCCGAACAGCTCTTAGAGAGTGAGGATATTGAACGTATGGATTGGTCGGCACGATCTCCGGATCTCAATCCCATTCGAGCATGTATGGGATTTTCTAGGCAGACGCTTGGCAGCTCATACCTTACCACCAGTAACGATTCGGGAGCTTCGATTGGCGCTGCAAGATGAATGGGCAGCAATGCCTCAACAACTCCTTGACACCCTCATTCTCAGCATGGGCAGACGCTGTGAAACCTGCCTAGCAGTCAGGGGAGATCATATCCCCTACTAAAGACCGGATGTTTCTTGCTGGACACCCATCACAGGGACGTTTCGGCCTTCAGTCGCATTGCGCTCCATGCAACTTTTTCAATCAAGCTTCTTTTTATCCCTCTGATTTCTCTTTTAGTAAGTGTTGCTTACATATTACACATGTCCTTACGTATTGGGGATCTTACGGTATTAAATGTGTTGATTTGGAAAGCTTTTGTACAAAGTTATATTGAAAAAACCGTCTCGTCCTTAATTTTTGCACACCAGTGTATAACAGAATTTGAGCAAAAATCCTTCGAAAGCCTTAAAATTTCGTTTCGGGTTTGAGGATCTAATTACGGAGCCATAATGTTTACCTACTAATAAAAATAGTTAGATTGATGATATAAATTTTTTATTTTTAAAATATAACTGGCAGCAAAGAGATAAAAATTTACCATTCATTGTTATATGCTTGTAAAATTGGTCCTACTAACTTTGAATCAACAGTTCTGTAAATAAAATAAATAAATAAATACAAAAATGAACAAAACTATTTTTTACATACAAACGTAGAAAGAAAGGTAACAGTTCCTTATTCTCAGATCTCTGATGATCAGAAAGTTCTGCCACAGATTGTCATAGAGGATAGGTGTGAGTTAAGAGAAAAACTTTTACATTACGACTCAATTTTTTTTTTTTTCTAAAGACAAATATGATGTAGGTCAATTGAGAATTGAATCTGAAAGAATTGTATTCAAATCTGATTTACCAGATCATCTAGTACCTTATCGTACTTCTCCTATTAAGGTATCCGACTACTCTAAAATCATGATTTTTTTCAAAAATTGACAAATTTTTTTATGATTTTAATTTAGAGACGATTTTATTTGCTTAATAAAAATACGAAGCTATTTATTTTTCATCCACTAGATCGAAAACTACAGGTGTTTTAATAAAAGAAGAAACCATAATTCCACACAAGATGTCAAATTTTAAAATGCGTTTTACTCGAAATTCGTTTTTTTTTCCGAAAAACTCAAACGGGGACAGTGATTGCTCAAAAAGTTTCGAAAATAATTTGCCGAAATTTTTTGTGAATATTTAGTCTTAGAAGTGTTTTGACCTTCAGATTCACTGTTTTATTTCATAATTTACAGTCCTTTATGTGAATATAATCACTGTTTTTTAAGCGATTTCATATAGTCACTAAGGTAGAATGCTCTAGTTTTTGTAAAAATTAAAATATCTATTATATTAAAATATCTATTATCCAGAAGGTCATTTCAAACATGAATAACAAAGTAACACATTAAAATTGAAAAATTGAGAATTTGTTCAAAAAATATTTGTACAGAGCGGGCCCCGTTTATGTAATTTTTTGTACATTTTCACCAGTTTTTCCCCTTTTAATAATGATAAATTTTTTCTGTTTTAAAGCTTACGATTTTGCCTCTAAAATATACTAAATAAATCTAAAAATCACAAAATAAAATCCCCATATCTCCATTCTTTCAAAAAAAAAGTTGTCGCAAGTAGTAGGATACCTTTAAGAAGAAAAAGAACTTAAGTATCAGCTTGAGAAATTATTCTAAGCCAAATTAATTACTTTGTATAGATTTCAGAAAATATTAATTACTTAATGTGAAGCGGATACCTTTTATGGATAATCTGTTAGTTAAGTTTTTTCCACTTAAGACTTAGTTTCAGGTTACTAGCATATACCGATTCACCCAAAAGATACCGAGAAACTAGCTTTCTGGACTAAATTTGGCTTATATGAATGGTGAAGATTACCATTAGGAATTAAGGTAGCCCCTGCAATTTTCAATAGATTAATTCGAAGAATGTTAACTAAGTATAAAATTGATTTCGCTTGCAATTACTGCGATGATATAGTGTTTTCTTCATAAAAAAAGAACATGGGAGTCCTCTTAAAACTATTTTTGACATTTGCCAAAAGGGAAATATTCAATTGAAATTATCCAAATGTGTATTTGCCCAAACTAGAGTTAACTTTTTGGGTTATGAAATTGAAGAGGGTAAAGTTACTCCAAACAATACTAACACCGACATTATCAAAAATTTAAAACCACCAAATAATGAAAAATAACTTCAAAGGTTCTTGGGTACAATAAATGTATATCAGAAGTTTATTCCTGAATATGCTGACCTTAGGTATCATTGAAATATGTTGTTAAAAAGACTTGAAATTTAATTGAATTGATGAATGACAAAATGCATTTGAATAATTAAAATGCATTACATTTGTTTGATACCAATTGAACTAGCCATGTTTTTGTTGATGCATCACAAAAAAAAGTGTTGGAGCTGTGTTAAAACAACCTAATGTCTCAAATGTGTTACACCCAATTGCTTACCATTCTAGACCCTTAAGAGACTGAAAAAATTATGCTATATCTGAGTTAGAATGCCTTGGAATAATAGATGCTTTAGATAAATTTTATTGTTATCTCTATGGCCAAAAATTTATCATACATACTGACCATGCAGCTCTTGTTTGGCTAAAAATGTCAAAAATTTAAGAAGTGGATTATTCCGCTGGTCATTAAAGCTAAGTTTGTATGACTATGAAATTAAATATTTAAAGGGTTCTACTTATATTGAAGCATATATGCTATCAAGGCATCCGGTTGCTCCTCCCCTTCAACATTCCAGTCATTTGATTGATATTAATGAAAAGTACAGCCTTTGATCATATGATAATTTATTCCAATGATTCGGCCAATCGTTCTGTACCCAAGCCATGACTAAAGACAATTTCTATTTCAAGCGTTGATGAGGAGCGAGTTTGTCCATGTGTTTTAGGTAAGTCCACCGAAGTTGAAGTCAAAGTCCTTTTGCGGGAGGTGGATTGAGTTGTCTGGTAGGAAGTTTATCCCAACTGACCTATAAAGAGCTGGGGATTCATCACACACACATATACATTCATGCATGCCTGTATGTATGCACTATTCGGATGGAAGTAATCTTGAAAGCGTTTTTAAATCAATGCGTTTTAATCAATTTTTAAATTTCTTTTTACACAGGTCGTTTGTTGAATGAATTTTATTCAGTTCAGGGGAATCCTTCATTGTGTTGAAATGTCTTCAGCAGAATTCAGTATTAATAAATTAATAATTTAGTTGCAATTAAAATACTCTAAAAATACAAACACAACACATAACAAATGTTTATATTTAAAAAAAAAACTGTCTTTTTAGTACTAAAATTATCAATAGAAAAATCTTACCCAGTATCAAATTATTAAAAATAAATAATATTCTTTCATTTCTTTTTTAATCTATACAAACATCTAAAATTTGAGATAATCCAAAAATGAATTGCAAAATTATCTTTAATTGATTTTTGCAACAATTTCAATGTGTCTACGTATAAATTGGAAAAATCTTAGCTGAAAATAAAATTAACAACTTATTGTTTTAATTTTAATATGAGGAATATATATATATACATACTTCTATATAATCCTCCGAACATTCTCTCAGATCTATATCCCTGATTGTGATCAGAAGGCGCTTCGTAATTTCAGAGGCAATCACTGTATTTCGGCACTCGATACCCGTAAGGTAGGCATGGGGATATCTTAAGCTAGTTATATGAGTTGGTTCCAGAATTAATACCCTTCTGTTGAGACACACAGAGAGATCCACAATTTCCCATGAAGCCCTGTAACCTCCAGATGTGATAGAAAAATCGGAGTGAAAGCTCATATAAGCCTTGTTGCCGGATGACAGGAATTCTCTGGAATTATTAAATTAAACAATCTTTAATAGAAATCAATTTTTTCGGAAGAGAATTAAACTGTTTACTGTCAAAATATTATTTAAAGTATTATTAAAAAATAGATAAAAATTCTCGTGGATTATACTTATAATTGATATGATCGATACTTATAAAACCAAAGCAACTAAGTGCAAACTGATACAAATTAACACTGAATTGAAACCATGTAAATACATTTTGATAATAATGTTTAGTATAACCTACAATTATTAATTACTTTGCTAAAATTGAACTTAATTAAAAAAATAAAATTTTTAAGTAAGTTGAATATATTTAAAGTGTATATATTAAGGTGGACATGATTGTTTTCTTTTACGACCGCTATACTCTAGAGAAGTACTTTCCAACCATTTTACCGCTGTGGACCAGTCAACGTTTAATAATTTTACCATTGTCCATTGAAGGGGGGGGAGTTGTTTGCTTACATGTTAGATTGTTTTAGTTTAATAATTTTAATTTCATTGTATACAAACATGATTTCAAAATAAAAGATACACCAACAAATTCATATAAAGGGATTTAACATGGACTATAAAGTTATTTCCAGGGAAAGTCACACAAACCCTAGAGAAATGTACCACAGTGAATGAAATGGAAATTACTTAATGCTCATTGTGCTGCTCGGGGGTTGGGGATCATTGCCCTACAGAAGCTGCTTTACACCAAGATCATTAAAAAGGCAAAATATTTTTTTCAAATTAAAGAATGTATTTCGCCTGTCATCGTACTCTGAAGCTTTGAATAATTGGGAAATTTCGCTACATTTTATCCTTTATTTTATTTTTAAAAGTTATTAATACTATGTATTGTTCTAAAGGTAAAAATTGGAATAAAAGGAAAAGAAAAAAAAATTCTGTTAATTCAAAATATATTTATTGGCTGCGAAAAAAAAAACTCACACTTTTTTTTTGTAAAATTAGTAGTATTTTGTACTTTCAGTTAACATATGACGCACGCCAACGGCTAATTGCGTAAAAGAATAGCAGGCAGACCAACAAATGAACTGCTAGTGATACCCGGTCTTTCAATTGCAATTAATGTCCAGATTTCTCTCAGGAATCTAACTTCAAAAATTATTCGTTTTAATACAAATGTGGAAATGATAATTCGGTAGATAAAGGGTTAACGTGAGGGTCTTCAGTAGTACTAGGCTCGAGCTCGTGACAAAGCCCCCAGCCACTGTTATTTTTGGAAGTGTAGAAAAAGTAACTACTAAGAACTATGCCGTGAAACGTAAGTCTAATCTTTCCTAAAGTTCTAATAAAGCTCGAGCTATGAAAGTAGCTAGACATTTGCCAACTGGACTCTATCACCAACATTTTGCTATATTTTTCATTGTAACGCCATTATAATTTAAGGAACGGTGTTCCTTGTGAATATTACAATTTTAACATAAAATAAATACAACAGAAAGTAATATTAATGTATTATACCTTCAGATATAAATTATTTACACTATTTTAAGCGTTCATTACACAAAATTTGTAACAATGTGTTACTTTTGCTTAGCAGAAATCAGCTTAGGAAGGTATTTTCAAAAATCAACCCTCAAGAGAGTTACGGGGAGTTATAAATAAAAAAAATCCCTTTTATCAGCTATTAGATCTACAGACTTAAAATTTAACAAAGGTGTTTTTTTTCTTTTTTTTTTGTTCAGTTGAGCTATGCAAAAAGTTTTTTTTGTTTAATTTGCAATTCACGTAAAATTAACTCATTAAAAACTTCTTTATCCTTCAATCTGTATTGTTTAATTTTTCAGTTTACCCGTGCGAAGAACCGGTATACCAGCTAGTGTGTAATAATTGCAATATATTGTTGCACCTTGCTTCCAAATAAATCACACAAAAGAAAATTTTGATTATTTTTTAAAAATTAAGTACTATTACATTTATTATTCATTTTTAATAAGTATAAATAAATATTTTACTGATAAAAACATGTTTTGTTCGAAACACCAGTACTAAACGAAAGCTAATAAAAGTCAATATTCGCACACGATTCTATATTTAGCTCTTATCTGGTGGATAAAATCCAAAATTAAAATAAAACTTTTGGTTGAATTTGTATATTTTTACTAAAACAACTTAATTTTTACTAAAAGAAGGCTATAAAATGAGTTTTCTTAAAAAAAAAATCATGTTTTTTTCATTCTGCCAGATTTTTTTAATGTATGCGTTAAGGAGTCAAGGGTAAAAAAGTAATTTTAAAAAAATATTAAACATTAATTTTTCTTGAAGAAAAGGTATTTTGGTGGATTTTTGAATGAACACAACAATTTAAATTTACAGGTTTATTTATTTATTGTTCTTTAAATGCCAAACTAAGTACATGATTGGTCATCGTAAAAATAACATCATTCGTTAGTAATATTTACTGAATTTTTGATTCAGAAAGCGTTGTGATCCTTTAAATGTGTGATGTAATATATACTTTCGATAGCAATTTCCAAAACTTCTCTCTTCCACCCAAGTGACTGTATCAAACTTAAGACGAACTTAGCATTTCGAAAAGTGCATGGTGCAGAAGCGAGCTTTTCATTCCATATCAATACCCGATTTTTCTGAAAAATCAGATTGGAAAATACACATTAGATGAAAAAAAATCATTTGGCCATCTCTTATAAGTTATTCTTAATAATAGATCCACATTTAATGTTACACTATTTGAAATTTTAAACATGTTATTTATTAAGTTTTGCTTAATACATGAGTAAAAATAAAATCGAATAAAATCACTAAATAGCGCTAATTTTATTAAAAGATGTGTGTGTCTTTGGAGTGTTTTGCAAGAATAATAAATATTTTAAATTTAAAGGTACTAATTTATATATATATAACCCTTCGTCTCATTTCTCAAACTATAAATATTTAAAACACAACAGCCTTTTAACATTAGTAAGTCAAGTAATTTTAAAAAATGACAGTATAAGAGAAATTTTTCAAAACATTAAGTGCGATGCTCGAGTGGAAGACATTTTTCGGGGTTTTAAAATTATTTTTTTCATCTCTTTACTTAGCTAAAAGCTTCGTAACTTTTCTAGAATATAGCGATTGAAAAAAAATTTTTAGATCTACCTCAATATGTAATATATCTATACATATAAAGGAGAAAAGCGACTCACTGACTGACTAATCACGATATCTCCAGAACTATTAAACCTACAGACTTGAAATTTGGTAGGTAGGTTCCCTTCATGGAGTAAACGTCAGCTAAGAACGGATTTTGCAAAGTTCGAACCCCAAGGCGCGTTACGGGGGTTTAAGGGGCGTTATAGATAATCATTTCCATTACTAAACTATTAGATGTACAGTCGTGAAACTTGGTACACAGATTTCTTTCATAAAGTAGAGATTCCCTACATAATGATTTTTACGAAAATCGACCTCCAAGGGTTGTTGAGGGCGCTTAAGGGGCGTTATACATAATTATTTCCATTTTTAACCTATTAGACGTACAGTCTTGAAATTTGGTATAAGCGGATTCCTTTTATAGAGTCAGATCCGCTGCAAAATGGGTTTTGTCAAAATCGACTCCCAAGTGGCGTTGTAGAGTATTAAGTGGCGTTATAGGCACTTAACTTCTTTTTTTAAATTATTAGACGTAAAATCTCGAAATTAAGTAAGCTGATTCCATTCATTAAGCAGAGAGCCGCTATAAGATGGGTTTTGTGAGAATCGCTTCCTAAGTGGCGTTGCGGGGGCTTAAGGGGCGTTATAGATAATTATTTCCATTTTTAAACTATTAGACGTACAGTCTTGAAATTCGGTAAGCAAATTCATTTCATAGAGTACAGATCCCCTACAGAATGGGTTTTAGAAAATCAACCCCAAGTGGCGTTGTGGAGCATTAAGGGGCGTTATAGGCAATTAACTCCTTTTTTAAACTATTAGACGTAAAATCTTGAAATTCAGTAAGCAGATTCCATTCACTGAGTAGAGATCTGTCATATGATGGGTTTTGTGAAAATCATTTCCTAAGTGGCGTTGCGGGGGCGTAAAGGGATTATAGATAATTATTTCCGTTTTTAAACTATCAATCGTACAGTCTTAAAATTTGGTATAAGCGAATTCCTTTCATGGTGTAGAGATCCGCTACAAAATAGTTTTGGAGAAAATTGATCCCCAAGGGTCACTGAGGGGGATTAAGGGGCGTAATAGATAAATATTCCCGCTTTTCAACTAATAGAACCATCTGCTTGAAAATTAGAAGGTAAGTTCCGTTCATGGAATAAAGATCCTTTTACAAAGATTTTTGCGAAAAGGGACCCCCAAAGGAGTGAGGTTGCGAGGGATTAAGGCGTGTTATAGAAAAATTCCTGTTTTTGAATTTAACTCATTTACTTGAAGTTTGTTGAGCCCTTTTCTTTAGTTGAATAGAGTTCCACTAAGAATGGATTTTACGGAAATCAACTCCAGAGGGAAGCGAGGAGAGTTATTGGGGCGTATTGATAGACAAAATAACCGTTTTCAAGCTGCTAAGACTATAATAATAAAATTTGGTTTGCATGCTTCTTTTGTTGAATTGGAATCCGCTAAGAGTGCTCTCAACGAGGTATTGATGATAAAAATTCCGTTTTTGCTCTGTTAGATTTACACTTGAAATTTAGCACGCATGTTTATTTTATAGAGTAGAGACCCACTGAAAGTTGCTTTGGTGGAAATCCACTTGATTATTAGGTTAAGTGAGCGAAAACAATCTATCTACTTCTATTTTAGATATAAATAGAAATTAGATATTATAATTTATGTTCTTTTTATATCAAGGGGTGAGATTGTAACAGTTATAAATATATTTTTCAATACAATCGAATTCTTAATGCTAGATATCAATAATTAATATATATGTAAACAGTATACATATATACAACATCGTGAAATACCCAGTGAAGCGGGTGGGTAACGGCTAGTTTATATATATTAATGGATGTTTGTATATATGGCCTCGCTTCACCCCAACACCGTTCACCGATCCCTTTGAAAATTGGCACGCAAATGTATTTTTTTGTCGAGAAGGGGTTCTTGTGCTATCCTCTTTTGCAGCTCCCCACTAGGTGGCCCTAGTGCTTACTAACTTCTGCACCATTTAATCAATCGCCAAGTTGCCAACAATGATGCCAACTTGGCTCTATCGCCAACATTTCGCTATGTTTCAATTGAAGCGTCATAATAGTGTAAGGACCTCAGCTACTTGCAATTATTACAACTTTAACATAAAAGAAATACAACAGAAAGTAATATTAACGTATTACACATCCTATATGAATTATTTATACTATTTTAAGTGTTAATTACATAAAATTTGTAACAATGTGTTACTTTTACTGAGCAGAGATCAGCTTAGGAAGGTATTTACAAAAATCGACCCACAAGAGAGTTATGGGGCGTTATAAATAAAAAAAATCCTTTTTATCGTCTATTAGATCTACAGACTTAAAACTTAACAAATATGGTTTTTTATCAGCTGGAATATGCAAAAAGCTTTTTTATTGTTGTTTAATTTGCAATTCATGTAAAATTAACTCATTAAAAACTTCTTTATCCTTCCATCTGTATTGTTAAATTTTTCAATTCTCCCGTGCAAAGAACGGGTATACCAGCTAGTATGTATATATATGCTTTAAAGCAGAATGTTTCATTTCATTATTATTTTTGACTCATAAATATGAGCCAAAATTGAACTTTAAATATTTATTTGCAACTGAATTCACCAATGCTTATTTTGTAAAACTTATCCACATGTGAAACATATCAAGTGGTAAATTTACGAATATTACAAGCATTTGTGTTAAACTCATCTGTTTTAATTCAATATAACCAAAATTAATTTTCTCTTAAACTTTAACACATTTTCTTAAGCATCCGCCGTACAAAGATTTTATTTAAATCTAACTAGCACCCCAAAAACACATTTTAGGAAAAACATTTAAATTGTTTTAAAAATGTTTTTCTATAAAAAATATTTTCAAATGTGGTTCTATTCCAATTTATTTATGATATATACTATTTGTGTGTTATGAAATTGCAATTTTTGTTCGAAAAAGAATTGCGCACAGGAATAGAAAAGACCTAAACAAGCATAAATATAGATTCCACAGAATTGAAAAGAAATCTGATATCATTAAGAGTAACTAAACAAGGCTAGTGTTGCTACGATTAGCATTTTTAGTTCTTTCCTTAATGGATTAAAGTATATTAATATTAAATATTTATGCAGTAAATAAATTGCATTATTATTTTAAATACTACTTTGAAATTAGATTTTCTTTTTATTTCCGATAAAAAAAATACTTACAATCCTTCCATAAAAGTACTACTTTTCTTAAGGACTTCATATATTTTATTCATTCAAAAATTTTAACATTATTATAAATGTTCCATAATTTTTGTCAAATTAACATCTTCCGTTCGTGAAAGGAAAGAAATCCTCTACTTTTTTAATGACGAAAAACATATTTTTTATGTAATTCATTGTACAGTTGATTTAAAACGACATGCTTTATTAAAATTTAAAAATCAATTTCCATTGGTCTTGGTTTTCGAAAATTAATTTGCTGAAAATAAAATTTATTAAAATTAGTAAAATATTTATACTGATTTTGTTAACGTGCCATTTTCAAAATTTCAATAATAATTATCTGAACTTAATGTTAGTTTTAAAAATGATATATATTTTGATCTATCATCTTCTGGACTATACATTTTACCTTTTTATAGTTTTGGGTGTAATTTTCTTTGAATATGAAATACAAATTGTGAGAGCAAAATTAATTTGAGGACAATTACGTTTAACAGTTAAATAAACTAAACTAATTTAAAGAAACAAATAGTTAAAATTATTGCTGAAATGCAACCGTAGTTATTATTATTTCTCATGCATAAAAATATATTCTTAGAGTTTATTTGTAACTTTATTTACTGCAGGAAATCTAGCAAAGCATTCAAAACTCTCTTAAAATAATCAACAGATGGCGCTAGCGAGTTTGATTTTGTGGATTCACTCAGCAGCACTAAAAAGTTTTATGATTTAAGTGTTTCAAGTTGTGTGTTCGATTTGTGTATCTGCTCACGTACACTCTTTAATGGTGCTTTAACTTTTGTGAATAAAA
This sequence comes from Trichonephila clavipes, assembly GCA_019973935.1. Lineage (NCBI taxonomy): Eukaryota > Metazoa > Arthropoda > Arachnida > Araneae > Nephilidae > Trichonephila > Trichonephila clavipes. The sequence goes on from BMAU01016093.1 coordinate 24,486, forward strand.
ATACTTTCATGGAATCCGGGTCAAAAATAATTTGTCCCCCTCTAAGGCACTGTCAGAAATTAGACAAACAACTTCACCAATGGTGCGTAATCGTAGTGAAGCATTTCAGAAATTATTTGTTCATCTGGGCAAGAGAGCTGGAATGTTCCTTTTAAGATAAAATTGTACTTTCAATTAACGGTTAGCTTACAGTTATAAAATACGAAAATTAGAAGATTATAAAATTTAAAAAAAAATGACATTTTATATTTTTTCGAGCTCCAATCTGTAATTAAGATGATAAAGTGGATCCAAAGCAGAATACATATAACTCAGCAACAGTATATCATGTATAACTAACAATTCTTGACCTTCACTTTTGCAAACTCACCTCTGACCTCGAAACTCTCCACATATTCTCAAGCCTTCTTCTGTAATATCGTTTTGCAAAAGCACATAATCATACAAGCAATCGTCCTGCCATTCAATATCAAAATGATGGAATATCAACACCACCCGAGATATTGGAGGACCTATAATCTCCGCAATGTAATCCATATTGTTTAAGTAGTTAGAAGGGTAGTTAACAGAGGTCAAATTCCCTTTCAATTGGCTCACCGTCTTATTAAGTTCCTCGGGGATAACTGAAAAATAAAGACCGTCATCATTGTCATTGTAAAGTTAGAATGTTTCATTATAAACAATTGATACATAACTGCAGAATAGTTTTTCTGCGCCAAACAATATATTTTTAAATGATAATGAATGAATAGAGAATACAATTTTTTAACACGTTAAGTGGCCAGGCTATTTTGTCTTGTCCAACGCTTTACCCGTTATGTGATAGCATTTTATGTAAAAATATTACTAATAAAAAGATGTGAAAAAACGCATTTTGGTAGAAATTCTAGGAGCAGCAACTCGAAACAAAAGAAACAAGTGTCAGAAATGGGAAGTTAATACAAATAACACTACGAAAACAATCCAGAACTATTTGGATGGAAAGGTACCAGAATGATGACTAAACAAATAATATTCTGTGAAACCTGCAAAGGACCAACTTTTTTGTGTTTTCTGTGTTTCAATAAAACTTTTATCTACTATTTTTTGTTAAAACATTCATGATGTCACCTTGAAATTATTTCAAAAATATTCGAATGCAATATTTCAAATTTTCTATAGACATATAAGAAAAGACTGTAGAAAGTCAATCACTAATACCTGACACGATCCATAGGGAACGTTGAGAGTCAATCAAACTTTCTCAGTGTATACAATAGTTTTGGTTCAAATTAATCAATGAAAAATAAAAATTCTTCAATAAAAGGGATGAACTCTATTAAAAGGATATGATATGGATTAAAATAAAATTAAATAAATTTCTAAAAAATGAAAGTAGCATTTCTTTCTAAAGAACTCATTTAAAAATAAAATTCAATACTTAGACTTTTTCTGATTAGAAGAATTAAGGGGATGGTGGACCTTCACAATGTCAAATTTAGGTCAAAATTGCGATTGTGATTTTGTGTACTAATAATATTCCTTATATTTCATAGAATAATTCTGTCAAAGAATTTTGTCATTTTGATTAATAATTACTGAATTATTTTTTTTATTTCACTCAAATAAATGTTTAAAAATTACTTTTCTTAGTTCGTAAATTTTCCCTTTTCATTGTTACGTCCTGCGTTTCAAATTACGTTACATATCTTTTAAATTTTCACAAATTATGAAAAATGACATAATTCACAAGTTTGTGCATTCGTTTTCTAAAATATTTAACAGATCTTATTTTGTGTTTTTTTTAATACCTTGAATGAGTAATAATTGGTGAAATATTTCATGTAGTTATAGATAGTTTTCATCAAATTTTAAATCCATGCACAGATATATTTTGTTGTAGTTCATCTATACATAAAACAAATATTATGTACATATTTTAAAAACTAATGCGCAAGGAGCATTTTTAAAAATAGATTTAAAAATTGATATTTTTTTTAAAAAAAATCAGATTATAATAGTTTTTTTTAAAAAAATATATTTAAAATCTGAAATATAATAATCATTTACTATACTGATTCCATTTTCAGCTAATTAAGCTAAAAATTTAAGAAATTAGTTTTAATGGCCCACCGTCCTCTTAAGAAGGGAAAAATTATCAAATAATAGTTCTAGAGCTATATTTCTATGGGAACATGTTTATAATTTAAGACATCAAAGCAAAAAGTAAAATTATTTTTCTGAGTAATGATATTGTTAAGTACTTAAGTTAATTGGACTCGAACATATTTCTTTTGTTGCCATGTGTGTGGTGCATTTCTTGTGAAATAAAATATTCACCATAACGTGTCACCTGAATTCTTATTTTTTATTTTCATCCTTGACAGTAGAAATAATTTGCTTTTATTTTTATGAATTTACGTGATATTCCTGCTGTAAGAGTTATTCTTATTTTTAATAAATTTTTCAAGCTTATGGACCTTGTGTCTTGAATAGAAATTTTTAATACAAGAAAAAAGGAAGACATTAAATATATATATATATATTCCAAGTACACAGAATTTCACTTATTATAACTTGGCCTGTTATCTTTTATTTAAACAAGGTTAAGCTTGAAAAATATCTACTAATGAAACTGAAAAATAATATGTGAAAAAAATTAAAACTCACAAAGAAAAATAGAGATTTTGCTTAAACATTTCAAAACCAACTTACTGATGGACGGTTTTTGGCAAATAAATCGACCCGGGTGATTACAGGTTTTCGGCATCCACCGCAGAGCGTTTGAAGCACGGAGAAGTGTCCATTGAATTGCCAAACAAGAGGGATTCCTTAGATCATCAATCCTTGAAATTTGTAGATCTGTAGAAAGAAATTATTACCATTCTCTCCAGTAAGCATAGAAAAACCCTTCAAAATCTACTGCTAAGTTAGACCCTTATCCTACATGTTCGAAATGAAAAGATTAACACTCAAATATAAGAGACACGTATAATTTTCGCTTTTTAATAGAATAGGTTTTAAAAAGAATCAAGAAGCCTTCATTACAACCAAGGTCTAAAAAGCATGAATCCTTACGCCTGTTTATGATTTTTAAATTAAAAAAAAATATATAAATGTAATTATTATTAAATAAAACTTTTCCAATTAATGTTTTAAAAATGATATCAAAATTTCTAGTAATGAAAATTAAATAAAAATAATAATTTTAGAACACAAATGGAATTTTCAAAAATTTTGTTTCTATTTTTCACCTGCAGAAATATCAATCAATTTCTCAAAGTGATACGCAAATAAATATATATATATATATATATATATAATATAAATATATATATATATATATATATATATATATATATATATATATATATATATATATATATATATATATACATATATGTATATATATATGTATATATATACATACATATATATATGTATATATATACATACATATATATATATATATATATTTATATATGTATATATATATATATCATGTTTTGGAGAAATTCTGGATTGACAGGAGAAATGCAACGGGCAGCCGTTTGTCCTATTATATTTTATTTCAATATTCAGTAAAGAAGTCTGCACTCCAGGCCATGACAAAAACGAGAGCTCTTTCAGCGTTGATCAGCAGCGAGTGAGTCCTTAGTACACGTGTCTTCTTTAAGTCCGGCGAAAGTAGAAGTCAAAGTTCCTATGCGGGAGGTGGGTTGAGTTGTCCTGGTAGGAAGTTTACCCCAACTGACACTTGAGGGGCTGGGGATTCATCATATATATATATATATATATATATATATATATATATATGTAGTAGTTGGTGAGAGAGTTGTATTATTTCTTTTAATTAACTGTTGATCATTTGGCCGAGAGTTGAGGTGAATGCAGAAAATTTGGATGGATGAAGATTCATTTTGTAGCATGATACTTTATTTTATATTACACTTGGGAAACGGCCTAACACTGAGGCAGATATAAGCAGCAAACAGGAACAAAACATTATAATAAATACAAGGCATGGTGCTAATGTTTCATACAGTCTCAGTTTTTATATGAAACACACACCGGAAGTTTCAAAATTCACATGACTTCCGTGGACTGATCCCGTAACAAGTGGAAACATATTGCACGAGATCACACAAAGGATAATCAAAATAAGCTGAGTGCCCAAGAGACAAAGCAAAGGCCATATTCCACCAACAAGCTAGCAGTCAATTATTTATGCGAAAGTCCCGGAGGTCCTCGACCACTAGAAATTAAAATGCTTTTAAGATAAATTAATGTGAATCACCATATATATATATATATATATATATATATATATATATATATATATATATATATATATATATATATATATATATATATATATATATATATATACATATATATATATATATATATATATATATATATATATATATATACATATATATACATATATATATATATATATATATATATATATATATATATATATATACAGAAGGTGATTCGCACTTTATGGAAATAATATGTAAATTATTTTTTCGTTTGCAATTTGAGATAAAACTTTCGAAGCTTCAGAATAATTATCTGCCGTTTTCTTTTGATTGGAATGTAAAATAAAAGATTTATTTTGAAAATGGTTCTTAAAATTGTTAGATGTCTCGAAGGTACGTAATTGCGCTTTCCGAGGAGAAATATTCGTAATGTGGTGTAAAAAATTTGGTTATTACATTTATAAAAAAGTTATTTATAATATATTAAACTTGAAAGGGGAAAAAACATCTAGCTGAAAGTAAAATCGAAAACATGACCACGAAATCTCATCCTTAGACTGTTGGAACGCAGGCAACTATCAAGGAAGTAAAGTCCCTCATCCTGAAACAAAATGTGTCGACTCAAATATTCATCGCATCTAAATTAGGAATGTTCTCCGTCACTGTAAGTAAAATTATTAGTAAAGATTTTAAGTTAAAAAAAAAGATGTTTAAACCTTAAGTTCATTTGCTTTTGCCCAAACCTATTGCTGAAAGGAAAATCAATTCTGTTAGAACCCCCCTGTGTTTCACCTTGGACACCAAGGTTAATTTGAGGCAAAGAATCACTAAGAGCCATTTGTACATAATAATAACTTATATTTATTTACTTGATTCAAATATTAGAAACTCTAATGACATATGCTATTTCTTTGTTACGTCAAACAAAAGGGATTTACCTTTAATATAAAATTAAGTTACGAAATATGAAGTTAATCAACAACTATGCGCAAGATCAAAAGGTCAACCGAAATAGGAGGTCCGAGAAATACACGTAACACGAATTATTAGCTTTCATTAACTTAAACTAAATTTATTAAACTAGCGCTTGTTTTAAGTGATAATAAACTATATTATATCACCTGGCAATACTTTGGCATCTTCACTAGTTTAAAGATTCGTTTTTAGATTACTAGCAGTAACTCTTCACTATCGTAGTCCAATTGAATCCTCTAAACTTGAGGCTACTGCTGTTGGCTCAATAGCCTTCATCTTTGCTAGCTTACAAAGCTCTACTTAAATACCCTATCTACTTTGCATGTCCCGTTCTCCTCTCAGAGTTGATTGGAAATATACGCGAATTTACAATCCCCAAAAAGACACCTAAGAATATTAGAGGAAAGGTTCCGTACAGATTCGTCAAAAACCCCTCCAAGAAGAAAACGGGATTTATTCGAAGGTCACAAATGACTTGAAATAAATTACGTAACAAACTCTAAAAACCTTATTCATAATCTCTAAGGCTTTAATATATATCTAACCATCTGGTATTTTACGAATTCTCCAACTCTAAGGGAAAGAAAAGCATGACGACCACAAACTTCGTTTGAAATTTAATGCTTGTTCGACGTAACATTTACAGGTTTAGAATTCCCTACAGCAGACCCAATTGCGGCTCTGAGGCGAGGAAAAAATCACCGAAGTGGAAAACAAAAAAACCTGCCTATGTGCTTTACTTAACTAATTAAATACTAACAAACTTATTCTTGCTTTATTTACAGATGAATCGTCGCTTTCTATACAATGATCAGGGTCAGCTACCCTGAAATGAGAACTTTTTTAAGTAGTCTGAAGAAACAAACATATACTGTATGTACAAACACATTCACATTTTACACATCATTTCCTACTACATCAATTAAGTTATCTCGCTCCTTAAAATTCCCATTCCATGCATGCTGCGCTTGTTAGTGTTAGTGTTAGCACTGCCGAACTACGCCGCGTCCCAAGCCACCAGATGTGAAAAAAATATACACATACACATACATATACATACAATTTCAAACATTTTCAATAAACCATTAAAACAAATATCCAAAGGAATTGTCGCATATTAGCGAAGTCATACAAAGAAGTAAACTAATGCATTTTTGTAATTGTTTTCTCCTTATTTATATAAAAAAATTAACAAGACAAAAGCTTATTTTTCTCTTCTAGAAAAACATACTCATTGTAGTGTCCAGTTTTTGCTTGGCTTCTTAAATTTTAAATATTTAACCGTGACTTGCTTCATTGCAATAATTCTTCCGACCACTTGTTCGAAAGAATAAAAAAAAAAAAAGAAACGATACAGCCTGATTTTTTTTCTCTTTGTCATCTATTCGCTCCTATCCACCGGATCTCCGTCTGAGGCTTCCATGCTGAGGCTCCTTCTCCTGAGGCTGTTCTGTGGTTGACTGTCGATCCCAGTGCTCCTCTGTTATTTCTTCAGGCTCCTTTAAGTGGCTCCTGAGGTAGTATGGACAAGGTCTCACTGTTGTTGTCTGTCTAGACCGGGCTGGTCTCCCTTCAGGTGCACTGTGTCCTTTGCTACGTGTTGTCTTGGTCTCCCGGGACTTGTCATACTGGACTCTTTCTCCTCGCCTGCTCTCTTCTGTAGGTGGATTGAACTGCCTTATCATTTGTTGATGTGAGGGACCTGCAATGGACTCTGGTCCCTGTGAAGGATTATTATTTCTCCTATATTTATGGTTTCTAGAAGCTACAGAGGATGGGACTGTTCTCTTTATCCCCTGTGGTAGTACTGGTGTTGACCTTTTCTGGTCTCCATGTTTGGACCCCTGCAGAGATCTTTTCCTGCATATTTTGAGCCGCTTTTTATCATTCCTCTCCACTGTCCCATTTGACCTTACTTTGCGCTTCAATCTCAGATCCTCCAATCCGGCAGTTGCCTTATTTGATTTACGACCCTTACTCTCATTACCCGAGGGTCTCATAGAACTTCTGGATTTTCCCGGGTGTGACCTACTCGACCCATTACTAGGCCCCTTTCCTTCATATAGTGTCTCATCATTACTATCAAAACTAATTGTGTCGGACTGTCTTGGATGGTACACCCGCACTTGGTCATTATTAACTGTGACCCTTTTTCCTTTTTTCCAAATTATCAAATTGTTATTCTGAACTTCCCACACTATGTATTGCCCTTCAAACTCAGGCATAAACTTTTCGACCACTCTCCTACCCACAGCACTCATAAAATGAGTTTGTACCAACACCAAATCATTTACTTTGATGTTAACCTCGTTCCTTTTCCGATTATAATATTTTCCCCAAGACTTGTGTTGTTTCCGCATATTCTGCCTTGCCTCATCGAATAATTTTTCAATATTACCTCCCACATATTCTGCACCATCCGTTACATTTATTAATTTACGAAAAGGTGTTACAATTTTTCTACCTAAGAATAACTCAGCCGGAGTTTTACCTGTCGTTTCATTAACTGCTGTGCGTAGTGCGAAAGAGAACTAATGAAGAAATCGGTCCGAGTTATCGTGATTTTCTTCTACAAAAAAAGCTATCATCTGCACTAAAGTGCGGTCTACTCTTTCCATTAGATTAGCTTGCGGAAGATACGTTACAGTTTTAATATGTTTTATGTCCAACCTGTGACGTAAGTGTTTGAAGACATTGGATATAAATTGGGGACCATTATCACTAATCAAGGAAATAGGACCTCCATATCGTAAAATATAATTTTCAAAAAGGGCCGTAGCTATGGCTAGGACCGAAGCTTTTCTTAAAGGTATAAGCTCACTCCACTTAAAGAAGTGGTCAGCTATTACCAATATAAACCTATATCTTTCGAGTCGGGATGCTGGATAGGGGCCTAATAAGTTTAACGTCACGATTTCATTAGGGTAATTCGATATTATCGGAATTAATCGACCAGCTGGTAGCTCGTTTTTATAATTAAATTTTTGACACCGGTCACAGGTTGATACATATTGAAATATATATTTCCTCATATACGGAAAGTAACATGTATAACGCAATTTTAAATACATCTTTCTCTTTCCTGAATGGCCTCCCAATGGCAGATCAGGAAATTCTTGCATTATTGCTTCGCGAAGAGATTGAGGAATGTATACTCTGAGTTCCCCAATAGTTGTACAATACTTCTCGTTAAAAGAGTAAACTATCAATTAACTTAAAATCCTGGGATTTATGTTGAAGTGATGGAAAAATTGCATTAGCAAAGGGTCTAAATTTTTTCTTAATATGTATATCATATGTTGACTGAAAGGGAGGCCATTGTAAAGCGTTATAACGAAGTATTTTGTGTGAAGGGAGCAGGGTATTTTGCTATCATGCTGAAAAATATCAGGGTGAATTCTTTTTCGCTTGAAAGAAAAAACGATGACATCTGTTTTGGAGACATTCAAAGTGAGTACCAGTCTTCAAGTGAGGCTAGGTGTATCTTGAGAAAGCAACCAATGATGCATTAATAGCTGTGTCACATACACATGATATAAATCTCTCTTTTTTTAAGGTATCCGACTACGTTCGGAACCGTGATTATGCAAAAGGGTATCAATGGATAATATTTATGATATTTAGTGTCACTTAGATTAGAAAATGTATATAAAATTGTTTTAAGAATACTATTACAATAAAACATTATTTTAAGTACAATAATTTTACAAAAAATCAACATAGAATGACCCATTTTCAAAATATTCTCCTTTTGTGAAAAATGCTTCTATTACAATAATATTTTGCCTGTATATAGCTCAGACCTCTGTACAGAGACTCAACTAGAATTTTTGAAATATATAACTTAGAAGTGAGTTTATCCATGTTTTACGACAACAGAGGGGATACATTTTAACAAAAAAACGCCGATAATTATTTCAAATGGTTGTAACTCTGAAAATAATGTGAATTTTTCAAAATCATAGTTGAGCCTCTGTACAGAGGTCTAAGTGATATACAGGCAAAATATTATTATAATAGAAGTATTTTTCACAAAAAGAGAACATTTTAAAAAAGGTTATTCTAAGTTAATTTTTTCCCGAAATATTGTATTTAAATAATTTTTTTTGTCAAAATATCCTTAGAACAATTTTATACATGTATTTTAATCTAAGTGACACAAAATATGAAAATTATCCATTTATGCGCCTTTTTAAAATGCTGGTTCCGAACGTAGTCGGATACCTTAAATATCTTTTACATAAATGTTGAATAAAGTGGGACAAATAACAGACTCTAGCGGTGCAACAGCATTGATGTTTCTAGACTGAGAGTAAGCCTGAAGAATCCTACCAATGAAATTTCTATTTTTAATAACAATTTTAAGTTTGAGAATTTTAATTTTAATTTTGATCCGTTTATAGATAAGACCAACGTGCGAAAGACTGTCGAAATCTTTTTGGATGTTTAGGAAAACTACTTCAGGGGAATCTTCTTTTTTTTCCAAACTAGATTAAATATATTTAACGACTGGCTGCAGTTGGAGCGATGCGGAAAGCTCAAACTTGAAACCTTGTTACTCTGGAATGCGGATATTAATGTTAAAAAGGGGAGTATTAACGTGATTTCTAAGGATTTTTACAGTAAAGTTGATTAAAACTTGCAATAAGAAAATAGGTATATAATTATCTGGTTGGTTGGGATCTTTACCTAGTTAAAATCGGTTGAACAGAGATCATTTTCAATATGTATCTATAAAAGAACATTTGGACTAAGTCAAGAAATGAACGAATAAACTACTGCTTATTTGGCTGTTCTTGTTTTACTTTATTTACAGGTTGATTCGCTACCAGACCGACAAACTTTCAGGGTGTGTAAGGGGTCCAGAGACATCACATAGAGTCGCCAATGCCGTAGTTGGTGCAAAGAAGCAGAGAAAATGAACAGAAACAGGAACACATGGATGACACAGAAAACATTTCATTGAAAGCTTGTACTACAACAGGTGTTCGAAAGCACAGAAGTCATCTGGCGTGGCTGACAGTGGCACTGCATGAAATTCCTTACGTTTTGGAAGATTCCTGGCCTGTCACATATCCTCAGGGCAGCTACAGATGTTCAAGCGATGAGATCTTTAAGGGAAGGAATGGGCGTCTCGTACATCCAACTCTTTGTGTGACCGTAGAAGAAGTCCATGCACTTTCGAACCCATGCTGTAGCAGAACTTTTTAATAAAATGTTTTCTAGCCAATTATTGTGTTGCTTTTCAGCTCTTTTTCTCTGTTTCTTTGCACCACAGCTCGCAACTACGACATTTGCGACTCTGCAACCCTTTGGGATTCCAAGTCATTTCTATACCACGCTGTAAATTTATCGGTCTGCTAGTAAATTGCCCTGTAGAGTTTATACTTTTCATTCAAAAATATTATTCTCTTATTTTATACAAGTAAATAAGGTGCAAATTTATATATTACTTTAGAAAAAAAAAATTCCATACGCAATTGATTTTTTAATTCATCATAAGCTAAAACTAAAAAAAAATCTTCATTGAATTTTATGCTTATAAGGTGTATTTTAGTTTTAATCCAGATTTTTGTGTTTTGTAGAGGTTTCTGTCATTTTCTACAAAAAAAAAAAAAAAAAAAACACTTATATTTTAGAAATATGATCCCAGTCGCGATTCTTATTTGTTTGATTCATATACCTTGCCCTATTCTTCCGCACACAACAATTACTTACATCTACCAATTTAGACGAAAGCAGAGCTATTGTATTGATCGGAATGACAGAAATTTTTTTTAACAAAAGTAGCTTGTGGATTCATTTAACACCATCAATGAGATACCGCGTATGATGTAACCTTTTTTTAATGCTGTTGATATATTAAGCCTCTGTAGACAAAAAATAGCTTACGCCAGAAAAAGATAAGTTCAAATCTTAGTATTATTATTATTTTGGAATACGTACCAATGCCAGAAACTTTACCCTGTAAATATCTTTCCATAAGCTTAGATGAATCCAAAAAATGCAGCATTAACTGAGAATGAGATTATTGACTTGCAATATTACTTGTGTGATCATTATTTAAAAATAACAATCCAGTAAATGAAAAAATGAATGTTATGATACATAATTTATTCATTTACTAATATTTGTTCAAAAATTTTTGCGTTTACAAATAAGAAATGCATAAAAAATTATCATCAATAGATAATTTCTCCCACACTCTTTCAGCAATTTTACACATTTGAAGGGAGCAAATTTTCCTTCAGATGCTCATTTAATCCAGAACCAAAAGCAGATTTACAGTAAGAAAACACATACATCAAAGTGATATATTTCAATATCAATGGCATGAAAAATTATGGACGTATACCAGTGCTTCTCAAACTTTCACTAATGGCGACCCAATTTTCAATCATATAAGAATCTTTTAAAACTGAACTAAAATGCTTCAAAGGTAGGTACACTTAATAAAGAACACAAATCACAGACACATTTCGCTAACATTACAGGAATCATATTTGCAAGCAAAACCGTCATATTTTGTTCCAATCATTGTAGTTTTCGTGTCCTTTGCTTTGAGCCCGGCGTGTCAGCTCCCGGGTTTTAAGTGTATTCAATATAAAAATATGGATGTTAGTTCTAAAGAAAGAGAATTGAATAAAATACATATTTCATCAAGGTTTATATGTTTCAGAATACCCATAAAGATAAATCTTAGCCAAATAATCCTACGAAGTGTACTCTCTGTGCTTTTTCCAAATATCATATATCTCTTTTACATGGAAAAAAACGCAACAGTAATAACTTCAACTGGGTAGGCAGACAAAGCACACCAATAAGTTCTAAGGCGAAACGATGAAAACAATGATAACTGACGCAAATCTGCTTTCTGAATAAGTCTTCCTTTTCTTTCTACAACAAACAGCATTTCAATAATAATTACAGTGATAAATTTTTTATCTTCCTAAAATTTTCCTCTGAGTCTGAGGGTTTTTCTCTGTAGTATTTTAGGTTTAAAAAGAAAACGTGAAAAATCTCTCATCGTTGGATTACAGCAAAAAAAAACAAATTGTTTTTTTATTCAGTTATAGGATCAGATACTTAATGAACGTATCAAAGTGGAAAATTTATTTCCAGCTGATATGTACACTACTGGCCACCGTAATTGCAACACCCGAAAGGAAGAGTGCAAATAACATGGAATTTATAATATACATTAGTGGAGGTGAGATATGCAAATGCTTAGAATTTCAGTGCAGACACACATTACGCACATCTGTGCCGTCACCTCAAAGCCCTATTTAAGGCTTCGAGATTTCGACGATTTCAAGTTCGGCAATTGTATCTTTCTTGTGTTTTTTTTAAAAACCAATTAGTTATGTCTCGTAAAAAACAGCGATCAGCTTTTGATCAAGTATCCGAGTTCGACAGAGGAAGGATAGTGGCTTACCGAGATATATTGTGGATTATCTTTCAGGAAAATCGGTAGTCATGTTGGACGAAACCAAACAACTGTAATGCGCATATGTGACCGTTGGATGCAGGAGGGTACGACGGACCGACGTCGTCGATCGCATCCACCTCAGTGCACCACTTCATGTGAGGATAGACAAATTGTGCACATGGCAGTGACGGATCACTCAGTCACATCATGAACCGTAGCACAGCACATTGAGTCTGTAACTCATCATCCAGTGTCTGCGCGTACCATTCGACGCCGTTTACTACAGAGTGGTCTGTTCGCAAGATGTCCATTGCTTGGTCTATACTTGACGCAAAACCACAGACATCTCCATGGTGCAATGAAAGAAGGATGTGGGTGATAGAATGGAATGAAGTTGTCTTTACTGACGAGTCACGCATCTGTCTGCAACACCACGATGGTCGGATTCGAGACTGGAGACACCGTGGAGATAGGATGCTGAACAGCTGCGATATGCCCCGCCACACTAGTCCTGCACCGGGTATTATGGTATGACTTGGTATTGGATATCACTCTCGCACCCCTCTAGTACGCATTGCCGGTACTTTAAACGGCCATCGCTACATCTCCGAGGTGTTGGAGCCAGTTGTCCTTCTTTATCTTCAGGACTTGGCCACATCCATATTTCAACAGGATAATGCGTGACCACACGTGTCACGCATTGTCCAAAGGTTCTTCGTCAATCACCAGATTGAATTGCTTCCTGGGCCGACTCGCTCTCCGGATCTTTCACCAATAGGATACATGTGGTCCAAGGTTGCTCAACGATTGACCCAGATTATACCTCCAGCTGCCATAGCAGATCAACTTTGGCAACGTGTGGAAGCTGCTTGGTCTGCTGTACCCCAAGAACACATCCAAATTCTCTTTGAATCAATGCCGAGGCTTGTGGCGGCGGTGATCACAAACAATGGCGGCTACTCTAGCTACTGATTCTGGCAGAAATCACACTTCACAGAAGTTTATAAATTTAATCCTTTGATACGTGGTCAACATGTTGTCTAAAAAATAACTTTTGTTGTGCTCTCTCCTGTCTTTCTTGGTGTTCCATTTACGGTGGCCAGCAGCGTAAATTAGATCAATTTAACTGTGTATTTTTTATCTGTCAGAAAGTATTTTGTTTACTTCGTTCCAGGAAATTAATTTTTTAAACGTTTTATTTTCGGTATACTCACGCCCCGTTGTAGGGTTATCACGCCCTCTAGAAGGTTTGAGAAACAATGACGTATACTAAATTTGAAAGAAACGTTAGATAATTGAGTCTCCGTTTTGTTTGAAATGTATCACTTTCCAAATTGATTTTAGTTTCTTTATAATGGGTCTAATAATTTAGAATCCTATTTAAATGAACGTGGTCTGTTTGATATTTATAATTTCCGTGCCAGTATAAATAAGGATTTAAGGACCCAACAAATATAACGATTTATATATTATTATTATTAGCCCACTTTAACAGCTACGTAATTAGTATTGGTGATAGACCATATAATTTTGAATAGCAATTAAGAAGACTTGGTACCCTATAAATCACAAACATATCGTTTTTTTTATTTTCATTTAATCTTATTCTTTGCATTATTATCTTTCGATTGATATATCACTTGTGCATGTCGAAAAGTTAGAAGTTGAATAAAACTTCATTTGAAAAAAAATTAGGCAATTCAGCCACTCTCCCTTTTTTAGAAAAAAAAAGCTAAAAAATGCTTTATGATAAAAAAAAATCTATTTTATAAATAGAAATAATAACTATAAAAAAGAATGTGTAGTATTAAAAGCAGAATATTTCCGAGGCAATACAATAATGTAATTTTTCTTCCTTGTGAAATGTGTGCCAGTAAAATTTTTAAATTAAGGCATTTTATATTAATAATTTTATAATTTCAGTTCTTATTCCTGATATATTTTCATACAAATGTAATACTTTAATATTATAAGAAGAAAAACAGCTAAAATTTCTGTCGTGACAGAAAAAAAAATTTTAAAGTTTTTTTGAGTTTTCTTGTGCAATTAGTACTCTCTAAAAGTTGATCATTTATAAAAATGTGCGGGTTGAAAACATATGAAAATGCAATTATTTTAAAAAGAAAAGGTATAAGTAATATCTTAAAGTGGTATTTTAAGTTTAATTGCTTATAATAATTATTTTTCAGAATTATAAACTTTAAAGTGGTTTTCTCAGTTTGTGTTTTTCGAAACCTTAGTGCATTCAAATGCTACTCCCTCGACAATTATTTAGCAATCACTTTAATTTTTCCTGCGTGTTAAAAATAAAGCATGTAATAAAATTAGGGATCCATTTTGCTATAAACTGAATACTTTTTTAAAAAAATAAAATGTAAGACATATTGGCTTTTTCGTTGATTTTTAGCCTGTATATCAACATTTTATTTTTTTTTCTCAAAACGAATGAAGTTATTCTAAAATCGATCCCTAAAGTTGTTAAAAACATCCATAAGAATATTATAAAAATTTCAGGTCAAAAAATTAATTTTTACAAAAGGAGTAGGATTTTAAAATTTTCCCAATTTTCTTCAAAAATTTAAATTTTTAAAATTGTGTGAATAATATATGAAAATTTTCATCTGGTAAGATTTTCTTGAATAGAAACATTGTATAACATGTTAAAATATAATTTTTAAATACGTAAATAAAGAAGTTTGCTCAAAGGGTGCCAAGTTCCTTTAATAGAAGAGCTTCGCTTTACGATTAACTCTCATATCCCTCAAATATACGAAATTCATGCCCCTACACTTCGTTGTACTGCTCTGCGTGTCTTTAGTAAAATTAAAACTCAACACGTTGACTACAATGGCACCGATAACGAGCTTTCTACAATAACCATTCATTTATATACGGCCAAAATGCAACACTCATTACAAATATACTCCGCAAAAGACGCATTTCGAAACTGTGATGCCAAAACTAAAGGGTTGATCATGTATCTATTAGACTGCACTTTCTCTTGCTGTGTAATTACGCTGATTCATATGAAATGCGTCGAAGCTCAAATTCCTCCTGTTGGCATGATGGGAATGAATAAATATTAACGTCGCACTGTTCAGCTACACGAGGGGCGTTTGGCGACGTCATTTTGAACCATCGTCAAGTGACGTGGACGACACCTGAGCTTCCCCCCCCCCTCACCAACAGGAGGACGTTTCAGCTCTTGACAGATTTAACGTGCATCGCTGCCCTACACGGCGGTACTGGGCTCGAACTCATGACATGCCTGTCGATACCTTGACCACTGGGCTACCGCAGCCCCGGCATGATGTGAAAGTTTGAAGCTCAGATGACGTCATCGTTTAGTTTGAAAATAAGACGTTAAGAAGCAACCAATGTCAACTAAGAAGAATTCACTGAGTTGACAGAATGCAGGCAGGAAGCTGGCAGAATTTCGAAAACTATATATTTTTTGAAACTTTAATTATGTTTCCTATATCAATTACCTTCAGGAAATACCATCTAACCAAGTTTTCTTTCTCTCTTTATCGAATTCTACTTAACGCATCATTTATATAAGAGAAAAATAACGTGTTGCAGAGAATTGATCCCGAGTACTTTGTTTTCTCTTGCATTAACTTTAAGCCTGCAGTATATAATAGTAATTAATACACAGATGTCCGAACGTATTATGAATTAACTAAGCAGCCTTGATTCCCTAGACTTTGCTAAGAAGGATTTACTGTTCTGCAGAAATTCTTCTCTTAGAATTTTAGCATTCAACGTTTGCGCATTATTTTGGCTTACAATATATGAAGCATTTGTAACTTACATATGTTGAATTTAAAGAATTAAGGATGAAGATATTTGCTATCGTATCTGGGAGTATTAAGATTAATTTAACTTTTAAAAAATACCCCTGCAGATAAAAATCTCAAATATTAAAACATTTAAAAAAATGCAAATTTGTAAAAATTATTAAGTTTATTTTCGATGAGGAAAAATACTGAATTAAATGAGTACTCATAGTAAAACATCAGAAGAAAGCAATATTTTACTAAGTATGGTGCTTTTAATTTTATAATAAAGATTTCAAACATAAAATTCAAAAACTAATAAAATTAGTTTTAACTCTATTTCAGAAAAAGTTTTTCATTAAAGAAAGCATTTTGATAACCAATACACGACGGAAAAAATAAAATAAGAACCTCCTTTCAATTATTCTTCATTCGTCTAAATAAACTTGAAAAAATTTTTCTCAATGTTATCCATTTCTAAAATTGATCTTTAAATCCCAGATTTTAATTCAGTTTCTTTAAACGTTATTCATTTCTAAGAAATATGCATTCCTTCAAACCGCTTTTGGAGTCGTAGGTACTTTTTAGGAAAATAAGTGACATTTTATTTGTCTGGCTAGAATTAAGTCCGTATAATTAACATGCATAGAAATGTATGCAAAACCAGTTTAGTATTTTTAAGACTATTTTAAGGAATAGTCCTCAAATGGCATTAAAGGGGGGACGTTCTTATTCAATGCTGCCTGCAGTTGATGTTCCCCAGTACATGTGTCAAACATGCAACCAATCAGAATTTTTCTTTGATCACGTGATGTGAAAATGAGTAGATTACTAACTTAGATTGTGAATCGGGTGCATTGAGTGTTTGTTAATGCTGGACGTGTTCTGTCATTTTTTGGCGTAATGTAACGTGGAGAATCATAAATGCCGTCTGACTGAAAAGAAAATCAGATCTGAAAAGAGAATTACAAGAACTCAATGATGAATCTCATGAAATTATAGACGATGAATTTTTTTTGATTGAAGCCGAGAATCAGATATATGATGCAGAAATTTCTGACAATTAGACATAGTTAGGATCCAGAAAGACTCTTGAGTTTATGCTCCTAAAAATATCAGTAGGACTTGTCTATGCATTTTAAGTCATGTTGGACAAATTTCACAAGAAAAATAAAAGAAGTCAGACATAATTTTGTTTTATAATGAAACTGAAAGTTATGTCGATACAACGGATAATCCAACGGGCACTAATACATGCAAACGAGAAGTATATAAATATATATGGCCGGTTTAATTTTTACATAAAGCTAATTTAGCAGCAACTAATGTCTTTATTCACGCCAATTCATTGTGCAAAGAACACGAGCCTTTCAAAAGACGGTTTTTCTAATGAA
This sequence comes from Trichonephila clavipes, assembly GCA_019973935.1. Classification (NCBI taxonomy): domain Eukaryota; kingdom Metazoa; phylum Arthropoda; class Arachnida; order Araneae; family Nephilidae; genus Trichonephila; species Trichonephila clavipes. The sequence continues at coordinate 42,310 of BMAU01016093.1, forward strand.
ACTTACTGATCAACTTACCCAGAACTACTGAAATGTTAGGAGAAAAAAATATGTCAATGATGATAAGCAAGAAGATATTCGCTGAAAAAAGCGAAACTTGACGTATCAGAACACCTAAATGATGAAGGTGAAAAAATGGAATCCTAAGAAAGATAGAAAAACTTAGACTATATGTACAATATAGTAGCCATTTCATTGCCAAGAATATGCATGTACTTATCATAAATCTTGCTTAGTATAGAAAATATTGTCAATAATAATGCAAATACATATAAATAAAAAACATAAGTAAAACTCATGAACTATTTCATTTGTTTTAATATATATATATATATATATATATATATATATATATATATATATTCCAAATCTTATACATAATTTAAAAAACTGGTCGTAAGAGGGAAGGGTTAAAATGAGAAAAGAGGTGAGTGGGAATATAAAAGAACTAAAATCTGTTTATTACAGTGATAACTATGAATAATATATAAAATAAACTGTAAAGAAAAAAAATATTTTTAAGGCTTCGAGCAATTTTTTATAAAAGGTTGATTCGATCCACACAGGTAAAACGTGACATTTTCTTCAACTGGGTAGGAAGGTTAGTATTCAAACTCACAATTTTTTTTCAAGTGATGTAGGTGTGCTGAGTGATGCTTTATGTTCAAATAATATTTATCAAAAGTATTCAGTTACCACATATGCTGGCAGTTTTCTAGTGATGTCATTGGAATCTTTGAAATAATAACAATGCTTGATTAAAAATGCGGGACGTAAAAAGTTATTTATCAATAAAATGGTGGATTTATTAAGAAACCTTAAACTTAACAAACCAGTTTTTTAAAGCGAAGATGGATGAAAAATAAATTCAAAATATACATATATATGTTCCCGAGTACAAAGTTGGCCAGATATAAGACAATAGAGCGGTATTATAGTGCGGGCAATGCCCATTAGGACTCATTCTCATAGAACAATTCCGGACATGTGTGTGCGCTATGTGAACGTAACTGTAAACTAGCTGCACCTCTTCATGACAACAATGTTCTCAGTTTGTGATGATGTCTACCAACAAAACAATGTACCTTGCCATAAAGGTCGCTTAGCTATGGAGACATTTCAGGAGCTTTCTGGTGAATTTAGAGCCATTTCCAAATTCATCTGACATGAATGAAACCGAATCCTTTTAGTTCCACATGGAAAACCGGATTAATGTTATCACCCCCATAATATGCGGAGATCGATTGTTGAGTGCCTGGTAATATATATATATATATATATATATATGCATACATACACACAAAAGTACATGTTTAAAAAATGGAAAGAAATAAGCATATAAAAATTCGAGGTCTAGAACTTCATATTTTATTCAATTAACAAGTTTCAAAATGAGGTTATGTTTTTCTATCAAGCATGATCTACAAAATGATTATTGATTCATTGGGTTATGTGGGAATGAAGAGAAGCAAAGGCCATTATTTTTCACGAATAATCAATTTATAATGAGAAACTTGATTGTTAAATAGCTTCTAAGTGTTGAGGCAACAGAATTCTGAAATAATAATATGGTTGGTGGATTGAAATGCCGTGTGTCTCGCTCTATAAAGCACGCAATACTTAGTCGAAACAGATCCTATGATTCTTAATCATTGGCAGATAACAAGAATTACACGCGAAACCCGTGTACCTCTACCTTTCTCTTAATTTTGCAAGTCACGCCATTCACTAGGATTTCCCATTTTCATTTTCTGTGTCCTCGTGTTACTTCAAAGTGTATCAAAAGTCATTTAAGTCTTACGTGAAAATCGGAACTAAGACGACTACTTTATTTGAATGTTTCTACCCACAAATATTATTACTGTAACTACATTGCTACCGTGGCAACTAAAATAAAAACCGGGTGGATCATTCTTAGGGATTGCAATATCGGACTAAATGTTCAATACCGGTATTCAGTATTTTTTAGGTCTTAATACCGGTAGTAGAAATTTTAGAAAATGAAAGAAAACACAGGTGTTTCTTTGTTTTATTTGCTAGTTTTATTAGAGAGTGTAAATATCACAAAAAATAATGTGTAGCTTACAAATTATAACAGTATATAAAGAATCACAAAAAATGGAAGAGAGAGAACCTCTTATTTATTTAAATCCCGAAAAAAGTGTAAATATCACTATTCAGTCTGTTGTTTGTGGTTATCATCATATAAGTAATGGAACCAAACCGAAGTATTATTAACTGATATTTATGTTCCTTAAAGTTATTCTTATTTATTATGGGTTATTAATTAGGAATGTTTTCACTGATACGAATATCTGACTACGAATCTTGCGCGCGTGCAGTAACGCTCTGAGCAGCAATAGGACAGTTTTAGCCTGCTTCCTTGGATAATTCACATATTTTATCATTTCTCTTGATTGCAATTTTATATTCACAGTGTCATTCATTTCACCTCTTCAAGAGACAACTAAGAGAGTTAAAGAGACTTTGCTATGGTGGCGATCTCTGAACATATAGTGAAGACAATTTAAAACATTTCTAGTAAATACCGAAAAACCGGTATTTAAACTTGCGAATACCGGTATTACAAAGTTGTACAAATGGCTTAAAATACCGGTATTTGGTATCCCGGTATATAGGTATTGCAATCTCTAAAAAAAAAATCGTCCTATACTTTCACTCAAATTGTCAAATTTAAACATTATTATTATGGCTTGCTGTTTATAATTTCCCACTTCAAAGCAACATGAGGGTTCATCATTTGGAAAAATAAAGCCTGTAAATTATTTCTTGTTAAATTGAATGGATCTAGATAAAAAAAATCCTAATCTGATAACTCACCATTGTTACTTTATTACAATGAACGTCTCTCAATGCAGCCATAAATTATGTATCGTAATTGGACAGCAAATTAGTTTGATGCTTGGGCAAGTGGCAGGACTAGAATCTGAGAGCGATCATTGATTCCAGTTTATAAAAATACATTTATAGTAAGAAAAGATTTTATAGTAGAGGATTTTGGAAACTTTTAGGGTCTCTTTCGATTAAAATTTGGGATTTGTTTATTTTAGTACTATTATTGTGATTTTTTCTAATAAATAAAAGTACAACTTTAAAGCTAAAAAAGAAGTATGATACTTTATATGATAGACTGAACATTTTGTTTTTTGGATAAAACACATCTATCAATATTTCACTTTGTGTCTGTTGTAAGAAAACTAAGTAGTAAAACTAAAATTTGTGTCAGAAATAAATCACCTTAATTTCAGACTCATACTATATACTGTTCGAATTAATTGAGACAAGCATTATTTTCTTGTCTAAGTTGATTTGTGAATATCAGTCATGTTCCGAACCTCCTCAGATCTGCTATATCTGCCTAGAGGTAATGTGATTGATCGACATCAACTGTAATATACTCCTTTGATGAGTTTGGGTGTATGGGTTTTCCAGTTGTGAGCCTTTCAGTGTGTCAGGGGGTGTTTATATAATTTTGCATTCCTTGTAACACGTATTACTTTTACTTTTTCTGAGATGGATATTACTCTAAGGAAGCATTCTAAAATAATCACTTCTATGACTGAGATAAATATAGCAAAGGTAGATGGCACGGGAAACTCAAGTGTTTCAGGAATTTCAAAAAAACATTTCAAGATTCCAGAACATCATCTCCAAAAAAAAAAGGAAAATGTGGGAGTATAAGGAAAACTAATCCAAGAACTGATAAAATTAATAAGAAATAGCAAAAAAAAGTCCAGGAAAGATAAGCAATGATTTTTGAAAAATTTATTGGATTATGGTGTTGAAGCAATCTCCAGTTCACAGAAAAAGGTGAAAAAACGTTTAGCTTAGGCCAAAAGATAACGATCCTGGACTGTTAAAGACTAGAATAAGGTGAGTTTCAGATGAAACACTTTTATTTAGCAGGGATGAAAATTAGGCGTAGTTAGACGAAGTGAAGATGAAACTCGGCTACCAGATAATACCCAACAGACCTTAAAATGCCCTTCTAAACATATTTTGGGGGTTTTTCACAACAAATGGCACTAGAAGCTTAGTTCTTCTTAAAGTCATGATGGATTCTGTCAAATGCATGTAAATATTACGCAATAGAATAATTGCATTCATGGAAACACTCGATGGAACATTTCAACAGGACTTGGCTTCTTGTCACAATTCGAAATTGGTCCAGACTTTTGTGTGAGAAAACAAAATGAAAGGGATTAATTGGCGTGGTCCTAGACCTAAATCCTATTAAATATTTATAGCATATTTTCAAGAACAGTTTGGCTAAGATGGGTGACACAACAGCAGAACAAATAACAAAAAGTGCTGTACAAGTGTGGTTCCACGAGGAGGAAGTTAAAAACATGTGCGCTGCACTAGTGAAGTCAATACCAAGACGTGTTGACGTTCTGCTACAGGACATATTTAGTACTAATATAGAGGTTTTTCTGTCTACTTAAGGTATGTTATGATTAAAAGCTAAGGTTTAAGAAAAACTGGTTTTCTTAAAGTTTATTTCAATTAATTCGAAGAGTACAACATTTGAAACCAATATTTAAAATAATAGCTAATCGAAATATTGGGATTTGTTCACGTACTGAAACAATTTAATAAGAAATTTTATAAATGATAATTATTTCTCCTTTTTTGCTAATTCATCAAATATTTTCATCTTAAAGATTTTGTATCGTGATTAAAATCTAGATTATTAAGTTTTCCGCGTGCGTTATATTTATAATATTTACTAAGTACACTTATGAAATAAATTATGAGAATTTGCATATTTTATCGAATTGCATGAAAAGAACTGAACTAAATGAAAAACCACTTCTTGTAGATAAAAATACAAATATTGTACAGCAAATACGTAAAAGTACACGTGAGTGTAGGAGGAGCCAGCAGAAAAACAGTCTTTATAAGCGCGTGTAAGTTAAAACGTATTTCGTTCGCCAGCATACCTCGGTGAATTTCTTGGCGTTATTTTGAAGCAATCGGTTCAATTCAAATTGTAACAGTAAAAATGAGTAACCACCAACATTTAGATGATAGAATGAGGAAGCGAGTTATGGGGAGGCTAGCGTGACCAACGTGAAGTCCAGATATGTAGAGATTAAGTTTAACGCCCAGCGTCATGTGTAACTTATGGAAACAGTTCCAAGACACTGAATCTATCGACAGAAAGCCTGGGAAAGGTCGTCCAAAAATCACGACAGCCAGAAAAGATCGCCATTTGGCAATTATAGCGAGGGGGAACAGAGGGCTACAGCTTCTCAGGTCTCTCATTACTTGTATACACCCACTGGAACTCGAGTATCAAGAGTGACTGGTTCCAAAGGACTTCATGAGAGAGGGTTGTTTGCCAGAAGTCCTGCTGTTTGCGTTCCACTCACGTCTATGAAGATGGTGCAGACAGCATAGAGATTGGAGTATGGATCAATAGGCGACCACGCCTTCTTTTCACCAATGATCCCGTTTCAGCCTAAACACCGATTCTCGCTGCATGTTCATATGGAGAGAACCAGGGACCCGCTACCTACCCTCCAATGTCCACGAAATTGACAATTATGGTAGAGGAGGTTTAATGGTGTGGCAGGCATCATGTTGGAGGGCCATACACCTCTCCATGCATTTGAAAGAAATTCTGTGACTGGTGTGAGGTATAGGGATGTGATCTTGGATCCCTTTGTTCTCCTTTTCAGGGTGCATATGGCCCCTAGTTCATTTTAATGGACGATTATGTGAGGCCATATAGAGCTCTTCTGTTCGACGAATTTTTAGAGAGTGAGGATAGTCGTCGTGTGGATTAGCCAACCAGGACTCCAGATCTCAACCCTATAAAGCATGTTTGAAACGCTATGGGGATGGCAATTGCAACTCGCAACATCCTCTGAGAACCATCCAGGAAAAGAAAACAGCATTGTTGAACCAGTGAGATCAATTGCCACAATAACAGATAAACTTCCTTATTTCAAGTATGGCATCACGCTGCGAGGCTTGTATAGCTGTAAGAGGGGGCCATACCCCTTTTAACCCATTTCTTTTGTTTTTTCTGCTACCGCTGTTTCATTCTTTCGAGCTCTAATAAGTGTTACGCACGATAATGCGCGTGTATTGCAATTGTTGAACGGTTATTTCTTTTGTATTGTATCAATGTGTGTACATATCAAATTTCATTAAGTTCCGTTCAGTAGAGAGAGAGAGTTCTAGAGATAATCGATCAAGTCTGCAAATTCTCTTAAATTCTTACAACCGTGTATGTTATGCAATTTTTTTTTCAAATATTTTACAAAAGAAGCAATTTTGCACATACACTTCATTATTTCTTTATTTATAAAGTATAAATATCTTAGAAATAATATAATTCGTCCAAATAAAAAATTGTTCGTTTTAAAATTTTTTCTTCACATTGTCTTGGTACCTCCTCCTCATATTGGTTGAAGTGGAGATATCGCTGATTGTTGAGGTTCCTTGGGAATCCACGCGTAGAAGCCATTGATTTTGAAAGGAAAACCAACTGTTATTCACAATAAATTATTTTATTAATTTAAGTGTTAGACCTAAATACGCGATATGTAGACAAAACAGAAACGAACAATAAGAAAGGAGGATTCTTATCTGAAATGAGATGCAACTTCTGAAACTCATCAAACAGAGAAATTGCATAAAACCTTTTAATAACTATATTTCCGGACGATCCTTCAGGAATAACAGACAACAATTCTTTGGCAGTATTGTCCAACAAATATCTATCTTCTATCTCACTGACTATTTATATACTTTTTAATAGTGAAGTTCACTTGTACCGTTGATTTGTTTTAGCTGAAAGTGGATGGAAAAAATCCGAGGTAGAGAGGCTACTACATCAGCTGATACATTTTTAGGAAATTTTCATTATTAACCTCTGGAATGATTTTACCATATGAAAAAAAAATCACATTATTTTCAGAGTTACCACCAACTGAAACAATTATTCGCGTTTTTTTCTTAAAATTGCTCCCCTCTGTTGTCGTAAAATATGAATAAACCCACTTGTAAGTTATATATTTCAAAAATTCTAGTTGAGCCTCTGAATACAGGTCTGAGCTATATACAGGCAAAATATTATTGTAATAGAAGCATTTTTTACAAAAGGAGTACATTTGGAATAAAAGATTATTCTAAGTTAATTTTTTGCCAAAATATTGTATTTAAATAAATTTTTTTATCAAAATGCCCTTAAAACAATTTCATGCTTATATTCTAATCTAAGTGATACTAAATATCATGAGAATTATCCATTTATGCGCTTTTGAAATTCATGGCTCCGAACGTAGTCGGATACCTTAAACGCAGAGTCTCATTTCTATTATTAATCAGCAATTTCGTCATAATTTTTTTAAAGTTAATCTTAAAAATGAGAAGTGTGTCTTAATATGAAGAAAATTAACCCTTTATATATTAAATGATTGATTATCAAGAAATTTTAAAAAAATAATGCTAAGCGTTTTAATTACTATATATCTGTTATCTTATGTAAACAAGAAAATATCTTAATTTCTGGGATTAATTAGTAACTATAGAAGATTTTAAGATGATTCTATCACGTGCATTTTTATTTCAAATTTCATTCTACGTATCTACGCATCTATCAAATTTGGCTCAATTGAAACAATTTTTGTCAAATAAAACAAATGAAGTAACAGCTATATTTTTTCAAGTTTTTTTTCTCTGAAGTACTTGAAAAATCATTTTTCGAGTTTTTTGACAGCTTAAAGAATACGATTTAAATTATTGTAGTATAAAATTCAATTTTAAGGCATTTTTAGTTAAATAAACTCTGAAAATAAAATTCAAAAGTTCAGAAATAATATTTCCAACAATATTTAATCGCAGTAAGTCATTTCAAAACAACACAGCAATATAAAATTAGAGAAATAAGAAAAATGCCTGGTTTTCTTACGTGGGTGTAAATGATAACATAGAATAAACAGGTTATTTTAGAGTACACCAGGATTTAATAATAAAGTCCTCACAATACTTGTGTTTTAAAATTAAATTACAAGTAGTTTTTAAAGTAACTGTTTCAAATGAAAAAGGGTTTATATTATTGTTACAAAAATATACAAACTTGAAATTGAATATTTAGTTAAGTGAGAGAATAACCTTATTTCTATTAAAAATTCAAGTTCATTCATCAAGCGATGGGTCAATTATTAGACTGCTAATCTGTATTTTTATGTTTTTCATTTTGACAATAACAGTAAACAGATGCATGCATGTACAAATAGAAAAACTTTCAGTGCATTTGGGTTCAGTTCAACCTATTCATATTAGTCATATTATATCAATCAGAGTTTGTATTTGGAAACCAAAGAGGACAATATTTTATACAGATATGGGTAGAGTGAATCAAAGTAAATATATATCATAAATGTATGTAGTACATTTGAAAGGGATCTCGTAAAATTCAGAGGAACACTCATATGTTCGTCTTTGTCCAAGAAGTGTGTGCGCTTAAGAACTTTCAACTGATTCAAAATTTGAGAAAAATGAAATCAAGTATATAATTAATTGGATGTACTCAGTGCATTCTTCTAAAATAGGGGTTGAAAAGGCTTGAAATTAAAGCTGTTGCAAGATTTAATGAGTACAACATTGACATAATTTCAGAGAGATCAATTAATTTTTTATCATTTTATTCAACGAACGAAATCACGTTATGAGATTGCACGTTTGGAGAAAATAGGATACAGCCTTTCTTCAGGTGAAATTCGTACACGATAAATCAAATGATAATGATATTCGAAAGAATTCTGGAAAAGTTTGAATGTTTCCAGAACTAGAAATTTTCAATAGAGGATGGCGCTCCCTTGTAATGATTTGTGTGCTCCTCCATGAAGTAGTCCTTCACATTAAATGCATATCTTAAGATCAGTCAGTATTGTAATAACCTTTTAAAAGTAGATTTTGAGTTTTTGATATTTCTAAAATTTCCAAATCGGGAGCTTTCCATTGATATATCATACAAGCCATTATATAAATTAGAAGTACTTTAAAATGATTTTTAAAAAATAATCAGCTTTTGAACCACGTCCATTTGACAGATAGAAATGTAAACATTGTCTTTTTTAAATCTGGGGCAAAGTTTCAAAGCCTCAATTTATTTTTATTAATACGCATTAGAAAACTGTACAATAACTGCAAATTTAACTGTGTTAGATATGCAAAAAAAATTTTGCCAAATTTGGAAGCGTGGTTTTAATTTGAATGTTATATTTAATATTTAGTGATTTTACCTAAATTTAGGCCTGTTCTTCACTTTAAATTTAGTTTTAATTGGTATTTATTACTAACTATTTAAACCTTATAAAGCTTAGAAATAGTAAAAAATATTTTAAAAATACTTGAAGTTACAATTATGTGATGATTTAAGAAAAATTTGGATTAAATTTAATACAAAGGTAAGATTTTTTATAAAAATTTCTGTTTTCTAAAATTTATATTTTTTTGAAATTGTGTAAATTTACTGTATGCATGTTTAAAATTTATATTTTTAAAATTGAGTAAATGTACTATGTGTATGTTACTTAAATGCAATTGTGTATACTGAAGTGATATTTTTGAAATATTCTTAAAACATTTAAATATAAAGCATTTATCATAACAAAAAAATTATAATTTTTAATAAATTCATAATAATAATTGTTTGGTGAACTAAAAGTTTGTCTTTGAAAAAACTAATTATAATATTTAAAAAAAATTCACTTCAGTATAAATATAATGTCTAATTAATATAAATAAAAATTTGTGAGTCTTTATGTTTAATAGTTTCTGAGGAAAAGGTATGAGATGAAACATTAAATGTGATGTTTGTTGTCTTTGCGAGAAGCTTGTTACATACATAAAAATACATAAATTTCATATTTAAGAACGTAAAACAGTTTTATTTGTGTCTGTTTTAGAAATCATTTGTCCAGTTTAGAGTAACTTTTGAAGTTTAAAACTTAGAAATTGTCTGCAACAACAAGACCTAATGATAATGTTACGAAAACCTAACGAAAACTTAAGAAACGTCGTATAATCAGGTATTTTTAAATACCATCTCAAATTCACACCAAAACCATATTGATACATTTTCACATTGTATTTATGATGTTTTCTGTTCAAATTTGATATCTGTATTGTATGAAAGCTACAAATTGTTTAAAAATTGATACAGAATCTGAGAAAATTTTGATGTTTTCTCGTTAAAAAAAAAGTGAAAAATGCTGTTCTGTGCAATTTAAGACTTTTTTGTTTACTATTATTTTACGCAAAATAAATTGCAAAGATGCTAATGTTTAATAAAATGGAACAAATACATGCTGTAATTCCTTATTTTTGTGATAAAGTTGCACTTTATAGAGAAAATTAAATTTTTTCAAAAATGATGTTTTCAAAAGTGTATTCATCTTTTTCTCAGAATATAATATATGAATGTACATAAGATTTTTTCCCTCCTTTTACTGTTATGTAACTATACATATTCATTTGAGTTTTTTGGGGATTTTCCCAAAATATTTGACTGGTGTCCATATATCGTGACAAAAAATGTCAATTTTTTTAAAATTTATAGTGAAATTTTTATGTTACATGTTTTTGAGAAAACTAAACAATATATTTTAAATACTTCACTTAATTGCAAATATTAATGTTTATTTATTGTTCAGACTAGTTTTTGAGCTTTAATATTCAAAAGGTTTTCAATAATAGGTAACTAACAACAACTCAGATGTGTAATGATTTTTGTCGTTGCGAGAAGCTTGTTACATGCATAAAAATACACAAATTTCATGTTTAAAAACATAAAAACAGTTTTATTTTTGAATTTTTTAGAAATCTTTTGTACAGTTTAGAGAAAATTTTGAATTTTGAAACTTTTAGAATATGTGTTTGCATGGGAACATACAAATCCATAGTTAAATATTTCTAACGTCGTAAAATCACATATTCCCAAATCATGACTTTTACATATTGATACATGTTTACATTATATTTATAATGTTATAACGTCTAATTTGATATTTATAATGCATCGAAGTTAAAATTCCTCACAGATTGTTACATAATTTGTGAAAATTGATGCAAAATGTTAAAAAAAAAATCTAGTTGAACAAAAACTGAAAATTACTAAATTTGTATTTCTGAACATTTTAAGGCTTTTTGTTTCCTACTTTATGCTTAAAAATTAAGAAGATACTAATGTTTAATAAAATAGGGCAAATACATGTTGTAATTCATTATTTTTTGTGATTAAGTGCCTTTTACACTTAAAATGCAACTATCTCAAAATGATTGTTTTCAAAGTGCGTGTACCTTTTCACAGAAAATACTGAATGAAACTACTTGCAATTTTACTGCACATAAATAATATGTAACTATATATAATGGAGCTACTTTCTTGGAGATTTTCCCAAAATAATTTGCTCAGAAGCAGTTATCGTAAAAAAAATGACAAATCTCACAAATTTCAAAGAGATACTTTTACGATGATTTTTTTTTAAAAAGTAAACAATATATTTGAAACATTTTACCATTATTTAAATAAAAAAGCCTAATTATTATACAGACAAAATTTGAAGTTTTTATATTTAACAATTTTTGAGAAACAAGTTCCGAAAATGGTTCAATTTAACATTGTCGGGTGTACCGACTAGCTTAAATTCAAGAAGCCAAATTTATTATTTATTAACGTCGCATTACCTCATTGGGCTAATACAAATTTGTCATGAAACTTTACTTAGATCTAAGAATTAAATTCATGTTCAAGGCGCCTAGTTTATAATACCTCAAATTGTCATTCACATTTTTACTTTAAAATAATGCTTAAAAATAAATAAATAAATAATTTAAAGGACACACACAGAAGCATTAGAACATAAGCGGGCAGATTTAAGTAGTTTTGGTTGCATATTACTATGAATCGATAAGTCAATTTCATTGTTACATTTCTTGACAAAACTCTCAGAATTCGGATTTTTAAAATTGTCATGTAATGTCGCAAGTTATATTAAATGTAATTAATAATTAAATATATTCTCTATTTAGATGTGGCAGAACGCGTAAATATATTTCTCATACGGTATTATTTTCTTTTAAAAACACGTCAAATATTTTGTATTTTATTGAAATGCTTATTGCGAACCCTACCTTCCTGTATTTTAAGAAAATGCCCTAGCCACATTAAAAATTTCTAGAAATAGTCTGAAAAGAAAAAGAACGTTGCTCACAATGTTTAAAATGTTGAATTTGTTTTGCAAAAAAATTATTTTCGCTGCAGCGTGTGTTATCATTGCTGCCAGGTGCATTAGATTTCAAATCTAATGTACCTGGTGCAAAATCTAATGCGAAATTGCTTTGAGAACTGAGCCCCACTTGGAATTGAGTTCCAATGACTAGTGAAGATGTGTCTGGAGACGTCCAGGGCAGCAGTAGGATATTCATTTTGCTCCCACAACCAGAAAGCAAAAGTTACGAAGTGTCATTTCATTTGATAGCTAGTTGCTATCAATAACATCCTTAAAACACCGTCGACGAGATTCTACGCCCTGTAAGGTTGCTTTCCTCCCTACGGACTCCTTGGCACATAATTTTCAGTGCTGTTTTCTCCTGCTTGTCTTCTTACTTTTCCTACACTTATTGGCTGATCTCTTCCCAATATAGTATACTTGGAGAGCAAGTATATATATATATATATATTATATATATCTGTTATCTATACAGTTAGTGTTTCTTTTAAAATGTATGTCTCTTTGGATAACTACTTGGAGTATAGCTTTTTATTTTAAAGTGCATTTAATATTTACTTTACAATAATTCCCATCATACAATATTGAAAAATAAGGAGCTTTAGTATCCAATGATTATTTCCAAATATCTTTTCGAGAATTTTTGTATCAGACAACATATGTCTTGGTTCAATTCCTTTTGTTGTTAGGGAAAATGCCTTTTCAACTTTTCTAACAGAAGTGTCACTTGGTCACAAAAGAACTTTTTGAAATGGCAACGCACCCCGTTCGAAGTATCTTAGAAATGACATTCAATCTCTCGGACTTTTTTGCTCCCCTTCGGTGAGCGAAGGAAAACTATTTCATTCAACCCGGATGAAGAGTTTACCAAACCATTGGGAATCTCAATTCAACTGTAATATATGAAGGTATAAAAAATAAATTAAGTCTCGCTCTATAAGAAGTATTTTGCGAAGGAACTAAACACGCAAACAGCTCTTCAGAGACATTGTCAATATCTACTTGGAAAGGCAACTTAAAAAGATGAATTGTACACGAGAGAAGGGGAGAGATACAATGTTTAGCTTTAAAAGAAAAATCAAAGTAGTAAACTAATAGTTGGTAATTTGGAGTCTGTTTTCAATTATATCATAGTCCTAACTTTAAAATGTATGAGACGATAATTTCTGATAAACCTTTTTTAAAAGTTTTTTCTAAGGATGGGAGTTTAAATACTAAATAAGATAGATATATCTCTCTCTGTGTGAAGGATTGTTTCAATTTTGATTTATTTATAAGAAAAATTGGTTTTTGTAAGCAAATTTAGGAAATTTAAGAATGTTCAGTTATTATAAATCATTTGAAAAAAAATCTATAATTAAACGAAAACTGAATAATTTAGTTACATCATTTATAGTTATAATCTGGGAATTATTGGGACTAACTATTATTAATTTAAAATGAAATGTATTAAATCTACATTAAAATAATAGATATTTCGTTCAATATCAAATATTTTGAGTCCTGTATAAAATGCGATTCCGAGATTGAAGGTCATTAAAGATATGTGGTGTAATATTTTTAATTTTATCAAATAATGTATTAAATATAATATAACGGTATAATTTTAGATATTAACCCATCTTTCTTTCATTCACAAGACTAAAATGAATTTTTTCTCTCTTTTATATTGAAAATTATAGGAAAAAGCCACTGTGGCGTAACGTAAATCCCTGCATTATGGGTTTGGCGCAGGGACTTTAAAGGGCCCAAAACTTGACTGACGCTAAGTACATATTTGGGTTTGGGGCCATAAACCTGAGTTTGCAGCGGGCCGTAATACTCTCCGTTACGTCACTGAAAAAAAACAAATTATTTTAGATAACATTTATCTCGCGCACGCACAACCATCAAATTCACATAAATTAACAATTGAGAAACAAAAGCGAGTAATGTGGGATGAATTAATATTTCATATATACAATGAATTTCAGGTAGATTATGCATTTATATTTTCATTTAAAAACTATATATATTAGGTAATTTTATTTATATATCATACATTTTAAATCAAACACATTTAAATAACTCAATTACTTAAGTTTTATGACTTTTAAAAAGTAAATTTTTTGAGTTAATTTATATCCTTTATCTAGTTATTTATATGTATGTATTTGTTTCCATAAAAATATTAAAAAAAATATTTGTGCTTTAATGTTAAATATAAAACTTTGTAATTCACATAATCGAAATATTATATAATATATATGAAACTAAAAAATTAGTTCTCTCTTTTACATAAAAGAAAGACAAAATATTTTGGAAAGTTTGATGGCTTTAAATGCAGTTAAAATTTAGTTTGAGTAGAGGAGATAAATTTAAATAGCCAGTTAAATTTTTTTTCAGGGGTTATACGTCATTATAATATGAGACATTTAAGTGTTTATACATATTGCACGGTAAAAAATTCATTACCATTAGTTTTGATTAATCGATTCAATTTACCCTCTAGATTGAACTTTCAAGAGGGTTCTTTTTACTGCATTGAACTTTCGATCAGCTCCAGTTAGAGCAGGAAAGCAATGTGTTGGAATAAAATGATATCATTATTTCTTACAACAAAAAATACACTGATGTTTGCAAAAAATGCAACACCATGAAGGAATCATCAGAATTAAATGAACTTTGCGGAAAATATCAATTATAGGATGTTACGTAAATTAACAAAATTTCAGAGCTACCGCGTATGTGTGGCGTGTGCAGCGCCCTCTATACTGATGCTGAAAGCGTATTAATACAGGGATGTAGCGGGACGTTGAAAATGGTTAATGATTATTTGTTAGTGGCGAACGCGCTTAGAGCGACCTAAGTATGCTTCCACGACGAAATAAGGAGAAATTCTAACAGATCACGGAGTTTGAACGGAACAAATCGAAAAACAGGCAGTGGATGACGGAATGTGACCTCAGCGCACGACGGTCGACACCTGTTCCGCATGGAGGTAAATGTCCGTACATTTTCCTCCATCCAGTTGGCAGGATGTTGGTTTACTGCTACAGGTGTACTAATGTCGGCTTCGTCGACGTTTACTGCACCGTGGATTGCATGCAAGGGTGCCTTTATACAGAGCCCCCCTCAAGAAAAACAATTGACCTCTGCGTCTGAAATGGGCTCATGAGCACAGAGCTTAGCAAGCTGATTGCCACCAAGTTGTCTTTTCAGAAGAATAACGCTTCAATTTGTAGGACCATGATGGCCGGTGAACTATGCCGGATACTATGCCGGTGAACGCTGCCTTCCAGAGTGCGTTATCGAATGACATAACACCCGGATTTACGGTTTGGGGTGCGATTTTGTATCATGGACGATCCAATTTACTATGAATTGAGGGCAATCTCATTAGAAACAGGAACGGCCGTGAAGTACCCCAAAGCCAGAAGTCGTTCCCTTCCTTCAAACATTGCTGGAACTATCTTTCAGCAGGATAATGCACGCCCACATGTTACTAAGACTGTTTGAGACTTTTGTTCAGCCCAACACATGCAAATTTTTCCTAGTTCTGCTTATTCGTCGGATATGTCGCCTATTGAGCACGAGTGGGATTTGGTGGGTCGGCATCTCGCTCGTGATCCGCGTCCTGCAGGTTCAAAAGACGAACTTTTGCTACGCATACAAGCAACATGGAATTCTTTTCCACAGTTAAACATTCAAAATCTACTGGATTTCATGTCACGTCGTATAGCAGCACTTATTGCAGCGCGTGATGGCTACACCAAATATTGATATTAATATTTTTTTTTACTTTGAAAATTTCGTCATTCATTTGTACTAATACAAGTCGCTTGTGCATTAAATTTCATTTAATTCTGATTATTTCTTCAAGGTGATGCATTTTTTACAAACAGTAGTTTACATTCGACAAAAACTCGATTTTAGTAAGATTTGATTTATTTATATTTCTTTTTCTTCCTTCTGTAGAAAAAATATAAGCTATGTTTATAGAGTTAATATTTTCAGATTCCTAAAACATTAGATGCAAATAAATATTGTATTCATATTTCAGAAAATTCTGCTGAAGAAATATTTATATATGCATTAAGAAAAGATAAAATTACCACACAATTTTTGAAAATATTCTTTGTATAATATGGCAAACATGCAAAAACTTTTTTTCTGTACTGAAATCTAAGAATACTTGCTTTACTTTTTTTTGTTTCACTCCACTAAGGGAAAAAAAGAGCGCGTCATACCAACTCGGTGTAACTTTTTTTATGTATCATAAATGTGGAAAAGCACTTTTCCTTCCAGTGGATCGATACTTTCTTTTCCTTGTAACAAGACTTTTTCGAAGAATAAAAAAGTTGCTATGTACTCTATGATATCCTATCTAGCAAAACAAGAATTTTCTTTCTTTTAAAATGTAAACAAATGAATATTACCGAAAAAGCAATCTTATATTCTAATTTTTCAAACTGATTGAAACATTAAGAATATTATAGACTGTACTTTATGTTTCTTATGGAATAATTCTACAGATTTTTCTTTTTTCATTGTAAATTTTTCCTTTTCTAAGAATAATGATAACTATTAAAGAAATCAGCACTATGATATTAAAAAATAAATTAATATGTGTACATCTCCAGTTCCCAGATTATAATTAAATATTATAATTAATTCCTACCAAATAAAGTGATTCAGGGGCGGATATGGCTCTTAACTCAACAGCTAGAGTTAGAGAACCTCGGATTATACAAAGTATGATAAGATATTTTGGCTGAAATTATCATTTCTAATTCATGTTAGTTTTAAAGTTTTGAGCTTAATTTTAAGACTCAAGAGAGAGAGAGAGAGAATTGTTGACAATTTCCAAGGGTTTAAAAAATTCCCGATTCTTCAACAGCCAACTACTCGAACTGTAAGGTTAATTTTAGTTAGTCCTTGGTACATATTTGGTAATCTTGAAAAAAAAACATACTCTTATCCTATAAAAATAAAGTACATTTTTATGAAATAAATTTCAGCATTTTTAATGTACCAGGTATCCCATAAATAACCGACGATTTGAGAAATCTATTTAAAAAAACGGAAGATGATAGAAATGTGCTTGCTACGTTTTGGTTTGGAAACTAGGGAATTTATTCTCACCAAGTTTCAAAATTAGTTATCAAGTTCGTCAACAGATAGCTCTTCTAACCGGCAAAAGTATAAAAAAAGTGTTTTATTTCTATTTCGTCCGACCCACCAGAATGCTAGATTGTTCAACAAAACAGACAAAAAACATTTTTTATGGTTTTTCTCAGTCAGAAGCCCCCCTTTTTGGCAAACTTTGTAACTGAAAATTGACGAGAATCAATTCCCTAGTTACCAAAGCAGACTACAGCAAATCATTGATTGATTTCCCCTTGTACTTTTTTTAGTTGATTTTTAAAATCGTGAGTTATTTTTGAAATCCCATGTCAAAATGATACTTACTCTTGGAATTGAGCGTTGTTCCATCAATCCATTTCCAGGTGGTGTCACCGGCCGATGCAGAAGCTCCAAGCCAATAAATTGTTCCGGACAAATAACCGTATGTCGATCGCACCAGATCATCCAGAATGGATACTTCTTCTGCATTTTCTACTACAGCCAATTTGGATTTCGACTCGGAGCAAATCTGACGAGCTGTTGCCCAACTAGCTTCTAAGTAATTGACGACAAGATAACAATATTTTCCTCGTAATTGAAACACTTCGTTGTCGCATAAAATGCTTTGCTCTGCTTTCTCTGCAACAAAATGACATTCATTGAAACCATAGAGCCAAATGAATTGGTTAAGATAATCTTAAAAATAAATGAATCTAGATTTTTCAAGATTGTTTACCTATGCGATAACTGACCAACTATGTTTAAGCAAATCAGTACATATGAATTATTTCCGCTTTAGATAAAATATTTACTGATCTATTAGAATGTTTGTTAGTTAATTTTTAACTTTTTACCGCCGTATTCGTCGCTAACTGAACTGAAAAATAACCGGTGGTTAGAGAGAGAATACCGACGGTTAAACTTCATTTTACCGCTATTTTGTTAACTCTAGTTACTCAACTGCAAGTTTTCAACCTCACTGGTTAGAATAGAACTTGTGACTGTGCAAGAGCACGCAAAACTCTAACCTAGCTTTGAGCCCAGTCAGAATTTTCTTACTGAAACGAACTTAAGGCAAAAAATTGGTTTTCTTCCTTTGTGACCGCTGGTCCATTTAACGGCGTATAAGGTGGTTAAAGATATTTAGTAAGGTTCTTATCTTTTTTAATATACTCTGATTATAATATTTAATTAAACATTTAAAACATTTATTTAAGAGAAGAATTATGATGAATTACAATTATTCATTAATCTAGAAACTAAAAATTAAGGATTTTTACTCAATATAATATAGTATTCAGATATGTATAGATAATATGTACGTACGTATATTTATTTGTATGTATTTGTATGTATGTATGTGTACACAGGGTGTTGCTGAATTCGACCGACAAATTCAGAGGGGTGACAAATAATCATAGAGCAGGGGCCGTAAACCATGTTTGTCCGAATAATACAAAAGAGCTGTAACGAAGGGTGTTGAGAGAAATGGAAAATGAGAATAAGAAGTAAGTTATGTATATGTATTAGACGTAACACATTCTTAAAATATGAACAATGCATCACATCTCGTCGTTAGAAATGCAACAACTAAACGTGATTGGCAATGAAACTGTTGAAAGTTGCGGCCGCTTAACTCATAACAAAGCCGTCACCTGCGTTTAAACAAATCCGGTGTAATGGCAATGTCAATAAAGCAAAGACGATTTGTGCCGTGAGATCCTTTAATGTAGTCCCTGGCGTCTCATACACAGGCCATTTCAGGTGGCTGCAGAAGAGGAAATCCTGGATATTAAGATCCGGGGAGGCCAAGCAACAGGTCAGCCACGACTAATCCAACTCCCGAAATATGCAGCATGGAGGTGGTTACGCAACACAATCGAAAAATGTGCTGGTGCACCATCATGTAGAAGCCGCAAATGTTCTGGTACGCGGTGGTCGGTACTCCCTGTAGGAACTCCAGAAGTTGAAATCAGCATACGAGCAGGTTTCTTCAACCCATCTATGGTGGTACGTCTACTACTATCACGATTTTTACGACTGAACCTGGTTTGTGACTCCATGTTCTAAGATTATTTGTCTTCCCCAAGCTGCTTACTACCATCCCTCTGAATTTGTCGGCCGAATTTGGCAACACAATGTATAAGTGCAATAAAGTGAAGAAAGCTTCCAATAGACGTGAAATGCATGTCCTCTATATAAGACCTGAAACTGACTGGTGTTACAGTACACATGTAAATACAATGTGCCTCTTACATACTATATGGAAAGTTGCTACTAAGCCCTGGCATTGTGTTTTACCTCTATTTTTGCTTGACAAACTTTCACATACTTCAAAAAGATATTGATAAGTAAGTCAATCAATTTTTTTGAATGATGGATCGGACCCTTTGGAAAACACCGGAATATTTGGAATAGGTGGATGCAGGAGAGATTGAAAGACTGACGGGAGTATTAGGCTCGTCACGTAAATTAATGTGTTGCTCTAAGATTTGTGTCAGACTCTACCGTTTGATGAAGTTTACAGAAGAGAGAAATTTCAGAAAGGCGTTTACATTGCAACGATTATCTTTGACGGTACACCACAGGCATATGTGGCAGATAAAAATAAACTGATGGTACTACATTCTCCTTTTAGAGCTTTTCTAATTAATTGGAAAACAAGGTTTGTTTTTCATGTATAGACATTGCTTTCCTTTCCAACGTTCGAAAATTTATTTAACACTATGGAAATTCTAAAAACCACCTATTCATTTAAGAAAGAGGAGGGCATAATTCTCTTCTAAAAACGACACTTTACAAAAAATTGAATTATTTGTAAAACATGGTTAATATTAACTTTCAATTAAGATTATGTAAATTTCAATAGACAACTTTTTAAATCATAGTTCTTCGAAATGTTTTTATTGGTTAAAAAAATTGGTTTAAACTTGACTTTAGGAGACTTTTGTGTTTCGAGTTGTGATTTTGAGGAACATTGGGTTCTTCATTTCAAGTTTTAAGTCATTTTGGAGTATTTACATATTTCGGTAGACTCTTCACCGCGTTTCTCTTTCACCATGCACGCTGTCTTCTCGCTTTATATCTACGTTAAAATATTTCCTGAAAAGCATTTAAGAAACTAGATTACAGAATTGCAAAACTTTTATCGAGAAACAGTTAGCAATCATGAGTCCAATACAAGAAAATATTGATTTTATTTTTCCGCTTAAGGCGATGGGGGAAAAATTACAACGAAACTGGAATTGATAAATAAAAAAAAATAAAAGAGAATATTTCTTCTTTTTTGTTGATAACATGTGCTACACTGAGATGTTAAATATTATGCAATTCAGATTTTTTATTGAGATGATGTAAGCTTGTGTTGGTACATTTGACACATTTATCGTCTATTATATTTCAAAACTAGGCTGTTTCTGTAAGTTATTTTTAAGAAGTAGACATTTTTGTTTTATTTATACAAATTTCAATTTTCTCTTTTGAAACCATTTACATTTTTCCCTTTAAGATAAAAACTTACATGTGGATTTAATTTCTTGGATTAGTTCAGTTGAGCTATATTCCCAAGAAAGTTACGCACTAAGAATCTTAAGCTTTTGAATTGTTTTCAATCATTTCATACCCATCTCTTAAAGCTTGTGTCACAACCAAAATATACTTGTATCAGTGCAAGACAGCTTAACAGCCAGTCTTACTCATGTAAGCAAATTTTTTTATGGTACAAACTCTGTTAAAACATATTTAAAAAAAATTCAGGTATATTTTACATTCCTTAAAATTTCAAAGGAAAAAATACTTATTCAGCCACAAATTTATTATTCTTGTTCCGGTACTTCGGCAGCGTCAGTATGTAGTTTGCCCAATTTTCGAGCAAAATCTCTCGCTACTACAAACTTCTGATGACTCACTTCGGAGATGATATAATCATAAGTCGCCATTTTATAAAGACGTAGCTGCCGCGTTCACCCGATTTAAGCCCGAATGATTTTTGGCTTTGGTGGTACAAGAAGAAAGTTGTTTACAGCCTGTGGATTGTTAATCTGGCTGTCTTGAAGAGAAGCATCAGTCACCACATTCAGCACAGTATCCTCCGATCTGAGCTTGAGTAAGCAGTTTTGCTCTCCCAGCTAGTAGTGCAGGCATGTCCAACTCATGTGATAGCACAGGCCACAAGTTATATTTTTTATTATGTAGAGGGCCTTCCATTTTATGTTATACTGATGGCCGCATGTTTTAAATGTTCAAGCAATTTAATAAACATATTCGAAATAAATGTACGAAATTTGTTCAATAATAGCAAATAAAAGTGTAGAATTAAAAACAATTTAGAAAATTCAACCTATCTTACTTTTATACTGCTTCAGTTTGTTATTCTATAAAACAATAATGTGGGCCGGTATATTGCCCGGGCCACAAAAAATGTAAGTTGCGGGCCGCGAGTTTGGCACCTCTGTAGTAGCTGAACAGCCTTAGGAAAAATGTATGCGTTAGTCATCCGTACGGTATTTATTTCATGAAGGTTTTATTTTTCTCTTGTCACTATCATTGTTTACTCTGGAGGGCTCAGGATCATTACAAATTAAAAAGCCACCAAGAAGAAATAAGCGTCAACTATTACACACACACAAGAAATTACATGCATTTTTTTTAAATGTTTCATTAAATTTTTCAAAATTGCATTCTACAAAATTTGTTTTTCAAGAAAAAATGGTCTTTAGAAAATATTTTTCTCACATAAATTATTGTTACAGTATTTTTAAACGATGAGTTTCTTTTTATTCTGATGTTATCTTTGGTTGGTAACAGTATTATTTCAGCACCATTTATTCACCATTAAAATGGCGAATTGATTTATTTCTGAAACTAATTAAAACTGTTAGAAATATTAACATCTAAATAACAAAAGGTTTCTATGCATTATAAATAAAAAAAAATATAAGATTTCTAGAAAAATGTAAACTTTGAAGTAGAAATTTATTATATGTAATTTTATATTTCCGATTTCTTATTAAATTGTATTACTTACCTACGTAAATAAATATTTCAGTCCTGAAACCTTTAAATGAATGTGAATAATCAGTTGTAAAAATCATACTCATGAAATTTTTATTGGATACATATCGAAGAAGTTTAATTTTAGATTCCCAATTGCCGCAGCGGTACCATTGCCTATCTTCATCTATCAGAGTCAAAATATCGTATTCGCAGCTGAAAAAAAGAAAATGGGAAGAAAAAAATCAATAAACTTCCAAATTACAATGAAAAGACTAAACAGTTAACAGTATTTATTCATAACTGACCGGAATAGGTTTTTTATTTATTTTTTTGTTTTGTTTTGCATTTTATCCGTTCGAAAATGAATGATTGAATTAAAAACTTTTTGAACTTTAAATGATTTCTTTAGTAAGAAAATATTCTAAATAATAACAAATCAGCAGATTTTAGAAATTTCTGATCCAAACTGACCTAAATTGTTATTACGTGTGAATTATTACACGTTCAGTTTTGCTGAGTGGGAAGCCACACACAGCTGAAGCGTATTTTAAATAAAACTATTCCAAAATACATTCTTTTACAATTCATAAAGAGCTACGATTGAGTTAGCTACATTTTACCAGAGTAAAATTATTTTCAAAAGAAGTGGTTTCTTCAAAAAATAAATGTACCTTCGACTTTCCTCTAAAATAAAATCGGAAAACTCGAGAACAATTCTTTGTCCTATGGGTGCAATTACAGAGTAGTGACATTCAATGTTGTCAGGATATTGTCCGGGAAATTTTGGAGATGTAAGTATCTGTCGAGGAGACTCCCAACTCAAGGAAATAGTCTGGTTACATTCTGGTATAGGAAGAGGTTCCACACTTTCTGCAATAAGATAAAGGCAATTTTTTTGTAATAAAGTTAGTTAAAAGTAAATAATCGAGTGTTTACCTCTGTATGGGTTAGGAAAAAATATGTCTTGCGGTGGAATCGTATAATCATTAATAAACAATTAAAAACTTTGAATTTCTTTTAATAATACAATTGAATTAAAATTATATAAAAATATCTTTTAAAAAGCCCAACACGCGCGCTCAAAATGCATACAGAGATATGGTAGATATGCCGATTGAGTGTTCATGAACGTCTCACTTGAAAACCGCACGCGGGCTATTGGAGACTTTTCGTCATTTTGTACCTCGGTCAAGAGTGATGAAGACGACACCAGAAAGGACACTTTACAGTCCAAACCTGTAAATTACCCTTACGATGTAATTTATGTTTATCATCTGGCGTTTTTCCGTCATGAAATAGCTTTCTTTGATCCCAAAACCAAATTAAAGAATAAAAATTGGTTCATTTGCTATATTTACTCAATGAGAGATTTTTTTATTACGTTTTCTTTTTAAACATAAAATATTACTCTTTAAAAGAAAAAACGAAACCCAGACCCTGAGAAAAATTCTAAGATAAACAATTCATCACTGTAATTGTTATTGAAATACTGTACATTAGTTGTAGAAAGAAAAGGAAGACATGATTCACTTTTCAGCCAGGCAGCATAATACATTTGCTGATCATTTGATTGACCTTCAACTTACTGGTATGGTTATTTCTCATTACTTCCGTCCTCTCTTTTATGTGTTTGTTTTTCGCTTAGAAAAATTGTAAATAATACAAAGTTTTACGATATTTGAAAACAATTGATTGATTTGAAGGATTTTTTGGCCAAGATTTATTTTAATGAGTATTCTAAAACATATAAAGCACAGTGAAAAAAGTCATAATTAGAACATCCGTATTTTTTCTGAATACACTTTTAACCCGGGATCGGAGGCGAGGTACATCTGTGATCTCTATTGAAGGAAGTTGAAACTGATCAAGCAAAAGCAGAACCTGCTGAAAGAATGCATATTAATCATGATTGAGCAACGCGATGAACATGAAACGAAAGGAAAATTTTCAAATGCTTCCTAAAGAACTTCATAAACTAAAATATGAAAACATAAGTGTACAACAAGGTTCAGTTCGCCTTGTCAAAAGACACAAGAAAGAAAAAGTTCAAAGTTGCCGGGTTAAAACATTATATTAAAAAGTAACACAATTATTCTTCATCGGAATTTTTTATTCTTTTTTCATTATTTAACATTAATTCTACTTACTAATTCTGTGAGGTTTAAAATAACAGATCTTTTGAACAGTTATTTACAATTATAACATTTATCTAAAAATATCATTTTACATTTTTGTATACAATATCGTGCACGCAGTTTTACTCTCCTACAGTTTTCTCTTAATTGAATTATTCACTGGAATTCCGATTTGTATCGTGTACAATAAAAATAATTATAAACAAATGATTGGGGTGACTGAGTCCCTCCACACTACCATTAGCGTTAGTATCGAGTGCGCGCCTGCTCCCGGGTTAAAACATTATATTAAAAAGTAACACAATTATTCTTCATCGGAATTTTTTATTCTTTTTTCATTATTTAACATTAATTCTACTTACTAATTCTGTGAGGTTTAAAATAACAGATCTTTTGAACAGTTATTTACAATTATAACATTTATCTAAAAAATATCATTTTACATTTTTGTATACAATGTCGTGCACGCAGTTTTACTCTCCTTACAGTTCAGCTATTATATCAAGAATAATGTTTTATTTTTTAAGAAATGAACTCGTGTGAAGAGCCGGTGTTTCAGCCAGTATACGTTTAATATATCAGTACTGAAAAAGGTATTTTAAAAATAATTTCATAATACTAAATTAAGAACAAGTTTAATAATTATTAATGACTTCCATGGGCTTGTCTCGTAGATCAAAGATTTTGAAAAGAAGGTTTAATATCAGAAATTGACACTCGTTATTTTTCTGTATTTAGCTGAGATCTGTATTTTGTCTTCAAAGCAGCCACCCCAGAAAATCCGGTTTAAAAAAGGTAGGATGTTGAAAATGGTAATAGTATACGAATTGCTTTTGTTTTCAGTGCAGAAAATTCATCAACCACCTCTACCCAAAATTCAAAGAGTGATTTATTACAAAATTGCCTTTTAATTTTTCACTGGATGTGAAATCTATGAAGATTTCTTCTTCGGAAGTTGAGACCCCTTCTGGAGTATCTTGAAAGAGATACTTAATCCATTCGTAACTTGCTACCAAGTTGTCCTCATCAAGAAAATACTTCTTAAAATTCTTTGCCAACATGGCTAAATGATTTTGTAAGTTTTAACACATAACGAGTTGGGTCTTTTTTCCCCATCATTTACTTCAGTAGTGGTAAATCCAAAATTTAAGTGTTTTTTTGAGAATATTTCCTTGATTTAATTTTCGCAACCATGCTCGTCTGTGTACGTGTTGATCCTTTATTATAGTCGAATGTTCGCTTACGACTTAAAAATGTATGTATGATTTTTGTTTTAATCTACTGCCGTAAATACTTAATTACCGTATATTACAATTAACGTGGAAATTAAAAAAAAATGCACATTCAAGCTAGATTCGGTAGCTATAGGAGTATCGAGTCGACCCAAACTGACTGAAATTGTACGGGGAAAAGCATTTTTACATGTTTTGCGCAGACGTCCGATAGGTTGTCCAGACTCACGCAAACGTACCCGATAATGCCAGATGTGATGGATATGATAAAGAGATACATAGACTAGACTCTATTTTTCTAATGACATTTGTACTTTGAGAAATGGATGCCGAGGGAAATAAATCTTTAATTAAATATATCTTTTTGCAATCGGTTCCGATTTAAAAATTAGAGAAAGAAAAATAACATAATAATGAGTAAGTAATATATATTTTAAGTAATTTTCTTAAAATATATATATTACTTAAAAGTAACATACACAAAATGTAATACTTATACAGTTTATAATTGAGATCGCATTGTTGCTTTAGCGTCAAAGTGCATTTTTATTGCAGTCAATACATTCTTGTTGTACAGGGGGGCGACCAAAAGTAGGACTAAAAATTGGGTCGCCAGTATTGAAAGTTTGAGAAACACTGATGTAATTTTAAAATGAGTTGTACTTCTAAGTATCGTCGGTAGATAAAGGGTTAATGCGCCTTTAGCTATACCTTGACAGAACGCTGGCCAGGAATTCACGACTGTAATTTCCAGGCAACTTGGGCCAAGTAGAATATCCA
This sequence comes from Trichonephila clavipes, assembly GCA_019973935.1. Classification (NCBI taxonomy): domain Eukaryota; kingdom Metazoa; phylum Arthropoda; class Arachnida; order Araneae; family Nephilidae; genus Trichonephila; species Trichonephila clavipes. Next base: position 68,830 of record BMAU01016093.1, read on the forward strand.
AAAGGGGTATTACAAATGAAAAGTATTACCATTAATGAATTTGCTTTGTAGCGTGTTTGTGGGTTCAAGTTGTGCCGCCCTATAGAGACTCACCCTATAGAGGAGATGATGCACGGAAAATATGTCGGTGTGGCGAGTAGCTCAGTCCTCGTCATTTGACTGAGGCTCAAAATTAGAAGCTGGTAGCCTTCAGGTTGCTTCGTAGAGACACGTTAATGAATAATTAATTATTTAAACGCAAAAGGAAAAAAATATTTATTAAGATTTACTATAAATTATCTCATATACGAAAAATAAACAACTTTTTTCTCTGTTTCACTACTTTTAAGTAATATGAATTCATTTTTTTTAAATTTACTGTCAAGACTTACTAAATGAATTAATTACTAAAATGAGTAACAAATCTCCACTTGTTCACCACAGATTCAGTTTCTTTGACAATAGAATGAATATAAATAGATTGAAAAGAAATCGATGACAATTTACCTCTGGCATGCACACACACACACATTGATCGGTTCAAATAATAAATGTTTTCTCTTGCCTGTTTTTAATGATCTAAGCGTTAAATAATTTAATGAGAAATATATTTTTGTTCTTTATAATAAAAAAGAAGTGTGTGTATGTGTACTTACGTACGCACGTAAGAAGTTATACCCCTTTGGAGTAACAAGATTAAAATCTTTCTAAAAATCTTGAGCAGGGCAAGCTGATCTAAGGATGAAAGGCGGTCACGAGCAGAGTTGAACGATACTAACCTTAATTTTTCGGACCAACCAAACCCGAGATAATCACAATTTAAGTAAGTTTAAAAATACCCGCACAGAGACCATAGGACCAATAAAATGGTGGGTTTTCGGCAGACTGTATCTGGAGATGAGCTGAACCGAATGTGACACCTGAGACCTCATACTGAATGTCTCGGCATTAAGAATCGCTTCCGAGAAAATTAAAACATCCGCCTGAAGCCCCTCCGAGTTATGGTCATTTTAAAATAATTAAAACATTTAAAACAATTAAATAAAATAGAAGCATGGCACCCAACAACTCGAAACTCGGCCTGGTTGTGAGGACACACAATAGGAATCCCTTCGAACCGGTACGGAGTCTGTAGTTGCAAATGGGGTGGTGCTAACTCGGGAAAGGAAAACGAAACTAACTCCACCGGGAGGGAGGGTGACAACTATGGCGTAAATGGTCACGCACATCCTAACTATACATAGAGTAGTAGGTAATCAGAAAGTGTCATCCTTCTATATCTGTAAAATCGTGACGTCATCAAATGATCGAACCCCATATGAATAACATGAGGATTCTAATTTTAATGATAACGTACCCCTAGGAACACTATCTACACACGAATTATAACAGATGAAAGAGCTCAGAGAGGAAAACCTATGGTCCGAGTTTCATTGACGAAGCTCAAAAATCCTCGGAGCTATGCGGAATTTAAAAAACTTTAAAACTTTAATATAATTTTAAAATCTTAAATATTGGTGAAGAAAGGGTGCTATGGTCCTGAAAAATTATATCTTGGATGCTCATAAAGAGAACAATTGAATCCAGCCGGTGCGGTTGCTCAAGATGGCATAGGATTCGAGTTATTACTGGGGAAGCTCTGTGGGAGGGAGCACCGGAGGGGGCTAATTCCACGTATAGCTCGCGCTAATACGAAAATATGGTGGACATCCAAAAATCATCCCAAGCTCAATTCCTTAGGGGGTGAAACTTTTTCCAGTCCCCATAGGATTAACATGGGAGCATGATATTTTAGAGCTTAAGCCCTCCTCATGCCTACACAATGGGATGAGTAGATGACTGGTTGGGTCTCGACGAGTGGAATAGTTGGCTCAAATCTGAAGTCCAAGACTCGAACAGGAGTCAAGATATTATGAATTAAAAAAAATATTAAAGTTTTTAAAAGTTTAAAACAATTAAAAACTATGAAAAAAATAGCCCTATGAGCATGAAATTATAATAACAGGAAGAGCAGATAGAGAGGGATCGAATGGACTGTGAGGCTCGGGTGCCGAGATATTGGCCAAAACGCTGAAGAAGGAAGGAATGCACTGGGGGGATGCGTCCCAACAGATATGGTTTATAACAATAGTTATTACGATCCCCGAAATATCAGTCCCCTAGCACCAAAAAAAGGGGCTTGTTAAGATATTAGACAACGGTGTCCGCCACATCCGTGACGGCTTTGCGTCACATTCGTGACGGTGTCACGCGTATCGTAAAAATGTACCCTCATCGTTTTTCCCAAACGCGCGAAAAGAAGTATAACTTCAAAAAGGACAAAATTATTTTTTGGAGCAGAAGTAAAATACTATGATACAGTCACTTCAGTGTTGAGTCACTTCTCTACTGAGAGCATAAGGAGAGGAATCATTATCGTCTCTGGAAGGCGTTTTTTCTATTTCACGTTAGTTGATTATTTTGATAGCTCTTTAACAATATTAAATACCAAATAATTGCTTTCCATTAGTTAAAAATATTTTTTGCTGGCTATTCTATCTTTAATAATCATTTTTTTAGTGTGTATGTTTTTCCGTAGAAGTACATGGTCATACTGTTTACAGCCCCCCTCTTAATAAAACTTGATTTCCTGTCTTCGCCTTTTGGTGCAAAATACAAAATTGAGCCAGTCAGTGATTTTTGAAAGAATATATAGCATTCACAAAGGAAAAGCATGTCACGTTACTTGTATAAAATATCCAACAAGTACATACGTAATTATTAACATTTTCTCTAAATGTTATGCTTAAACAAAAGCTGTACATTGTTCTAAACTTTAAAATTGTATTATTATGCAACTTAAATTGAAATAATTGATGTTATTACATCTTTGTAGTTTTTTATATTAAAGATAATTTATATATCGTTTGAATATTTTTATGCATTAAAAGTTTTATAATTTTTTACATCAAGGAATTTGTATCGAATTTTAATTAAAAATTAGCTTGCAAACGGATTTCTTAAACTCTAAGCCATCATCCAAAGGAGTTTTTAAAGAAATATCTCTTTATTTTCATAAATAGTTTATCTAGTTTAAATAATTTAGTTATTTTTAAGCTAAAAAGAAAATATATTCAGTAACAAATATTGATAATTTTAAAATATAACCAGATATTTATGTATTACATTTACTCTAAAATAAAACTTTTTTCTACATCTACAAAAACACAAACAAAAGTAAATATATTTTCCTCGGTAACATTTTATGAACCTTTTGATGTAATATACACAGAAAATATTAATAGACAAATCTAAAATAAACTAATATATAAGAAAACTTTGAAAATTTATTGAATTCTTCTAATGCATAGATATTTTGACTTTTAATTTTATGCAAATAAAAGTTTAACTAATTTTACGACCTTTGAAAGCCTTAATATTTACAATTATTAGGTGAAAATATTATTGCATTAGTATTTAGCGAACCATTTAATCATTTTATGCATAATTTTCTAATACTATCCATAATGTTATTTAAATTTCCCACAGTAATAATTTAGTTTTTAATGATAATTGATTTTATCCCATTTTATTGTGAATTGACTTCCCTACATTTCCAATTGTTAATTTATTAAAGAAATTTTCCTCAATATATAAATATTTTCCACGAAATGTGTTTCACATGATGAGTTGATTCTTACGCGAAGAGTAAGAACACAGTGTATTTTTCTCTTTTTGCACTATTTTTTGCTCATGGAAATCTCTTTATTTATTTTTTTAGCTTTTAAGACCAATTTTCAGCTTCCTGAATAATTAATTACTCCAAAGGATATATGATCTTGCATAAAATCTTAATTTTTTAGTGTCATTCTATAATTAATATTTAAAAAATGAAACTCTTTTACGTCGAATACTCCTTCTCAAACAAATGCCTATATGAAGAATTGTTTCTTTAACCCATTACCTGAAAAAGGGTTTTAAATAATCAAAAGAAGTCAGTATTAGTAAATGTTGGAGTAATCAAAAGAAGTTGGCGTTAGTAAATGTTCATTAGTGTCGAACTTTAAGGCAGCAGGAGGGCTGTTGTAGACGGACATCATAATTTTGAACCATGGTCAAGCGACGAGAACGCCACATTCTCTTCAATTCGACATCCTGCCGACATAAAAAACCCGAATGATTTAACGTGCATCGCTTTTCAGTGACGCGGGCTCGAACGCATGATAAGAGTCCATTGCACTCAAAGGAAGGGAAATATTACGATAAAAATCGGTTCAACCAATCTTCATAAAGGCTCATTTTGAATAAAAAGTCCATTTGCACAATTGTAACGCAGCATTTTTTTTATTTAAAAAATTTGTCCTGAAATAATATATATCTTAACAGATAATTTGGATGAATATTTTGTTGCTTTTGGAATTTGTGAATGATACAAAGTTGTAAGGATATATAGTTCGATTGTTTTCTACAATCGTAAAAAAGTATATTACTGTCATACTTTTACAAAGTATTTTGTTCATAGCATTTTCATTCATATATTATTTTTTTTGTTTATTATATATTTCTCTATCCTTGAGAACATATCATACTTTTAACGTAAGATCTAATGTTTTTTAATCGTAAGAAACAAATATATTGTTTGATTAATGCGAAATTTTAGTCTAAAATACTTCTAGAACTGATTTTAATGATAATTTGGTGCGCATGTAAAATTAACAAAAGAATTTTAGCCAAGTTTTACTAATATTATGATAAAATAAATTGCAGTAACGTTCCATTTTATAAAAATAAATCAAGTGCAATTATAGTAATTCGGAAATTGGCATCAAAAATGAGTTTTTGAGTACTAATTTTAAATGTAATTGCGGTAAGATAAAGTATATACAGTTCTTAGTGAAAAGCATTGAATATTTATTTTTGAAAAATATGATTAATTTTAAGATTTTGATCATTATTCTATACAGTACGTAATTGACAATTAATTGCTTAAAGCTTCTAATTAGCTTCTTTTGTACGTACAAATACCATATAAAAAGTGAAAAATTCTCTATGTTCTATTCAAAGGATTAACTAAACCAAAGCGCCTTATTAAAATTAATTCTTGGTACCCACGTCTAGAGTTACTCATCTAAAGTTACTTGACACAAATCGGCCTAAGAATGGGTTTTTCAACTTGTAAGAGGGAAGAAAACCAGCTTTCAACTCTTAGTGCAGTTGAATTCTTTACTCAATATAAAGTAGAAATATTACATAAAAGTCATCGTTCTGGTAGACATTTGTTACACATTTATAATGATTAGTTTCTACTTCAAAGCTAATTTCTGGAAAGTATATATTTCAATAAAAACTGAATTTTTTTAAACAATTTATCTTATAGCTTTAAAACTTTGCACATATATACTTATACAAAACTTTGCACAAGTAACTATATACATAAATATTTTAGTGAGATATTTCCCATTAAAAATGTACTAAAAATAGGTGATTTATGTATACACACAAATTGCCATCATTTTGAAACTTTCTACATGTTATTCCACACACCAATTAAGAAAAAACTCTCATTAAATAATAACAACAATGCGAAAAATTGGTAACTGTATGGCCTTTCAGTTTCTTAGAGCCTTTTCTTTACTAAATCCCCCCTATGTCTTTCTGATGCGTTTCTATGTAACACATACAGAATTTTTAATATTCAGAAACTGAATTATTCTCTTCTTCTATCTCAACTTGTTCAGGAAATAGGACTTGGAAAGGTTTTAAGAACAAATCCCTATCAAACTATTTTAAAAAATTGCAAGTTGAATTTTAAAATACATATTATTTGTAAAGGGTCACTCGGTATTATTTTTGGATGACAGGTTTGAATTCCACACCAATTTCCTTTAGTATTCATTGCTTGAACCCTTATGTCTGTGAAAATTTGGAGCCTCCTTTACTGATCCATTGCAACTGGATAATGCATGCTTAAGACATTTCATTCCCCACACCAGATCCTCTCTGTCTGTCTTCTAGCAAATCCATCTGACGGACCGGCATACAATATCTACTGTTATCTACTTTACAATATGCGTAGACAGCATTGACAGCATCATTCAATTCTAAAGTGCGTAGCAACGATTCTATTGTCAGTCGTGACAGCATCACTCAGTGCTCATTTCATCCTGCTTTTCACCTCACTAATTTTACATTTGATCTTTGTATGTTATTTCTCTAATAAATTCCTTGTATTATATTTTGTTTGTGAAATTTATTTTATTGAAATTATTTATATTTATTATTTATTACTTTTGGAATTATTTTATATATATATGGGGAACATTCGAAAAGAAAGAAATAAAGCAAACACATCAGAATAAGAGTTGGAATTATGGGGTGAACACACAAAAATAAGTAAGATAAATATGCGCATGTCTGAACTAAAATAGTAATGATTAAAATAAGATAGAAAAATAAGTAACGAAAGAGGAATATGTATGTGCATGTGTTTTATGATAAAAATAACAATGGTGAAATTTAGTGGGAAACAAGTGATTAATAATGCTGAAGCAATGTTTTTTCTAGCATAAAATAACAATACTTACCTCCAGGTTTTAACCTTTGACAGACAAAAGGATTTGTAACAAGACAGTCTCGATCATTCCAGTAAAATCTGTCAGTAATCCCTTGTCCTTTACTTGGGTACCTGAATACGTTGCGCAATTCAACACAATTTTGTTCAGACAGTCCATCGTCACTTGGCTGCACGCTGTACCAATCGAATTTTTCCCAGCCAGGAAACCAATCTATATAATAAAAATATCACAGAACAAAGAAGCAATCAAGAAGTATCAAAAGATGCATTAGAGATCTTGCCAACATTTATCCTAGGAAACATATAACATATAACGTAAAAGATATTGACCCTTACCTTATATCACTTCCCTATTGCAAGACACTGACTCTTAAAAAAAGGTTTGAAAAATATTACTTACTTCTGGATTCATTCCAAACATTTATATACACATACATGAAGAATGCAAGTTATATTTCAATATGCTACAAGAAATTAAATTTATTTCACAAAAAATAATTTAATTAATTAATAGTTTGAACACACAATTCAATGATTCATTATAATGCAATATTAAAATAATATATCATTTCATTCAAACTATATTTTAGTACTACTGCCAATGATCTAAATGGTCTTAAGAAATTAGACTTGTTATAGAACTCCAATGACAAATAATTGTCTGCATTCAAAAAAAAATTTCATTAATAAGCCATGAAATTAATATTATAGGCGAATTATTATGTTGATGAATACATTAAATTACATTTGTTATATATTGACTAGCTGCGTTGCACGGGCTTTCCCTACATTTTCCCTTCCCTTCACAACATCACTATTCCCATTATTCTTTTTCAAAATTGCTTTAATTTCTTTGCTCTCTATTTTTAGAAATTTTCCCTTCTCAATATCGGGTCTTTCAAGGGTGGGTGTGGCAATATGACATTAAAATACTATTTTTCGATTTTATTATTTTTTTTTATTTATTTGCCTCATCGTACGGGTTTCTTCTCCCTACGCTTACACCGGTTTTCCACGGGCTTTTACCGAGTGTATGGGCCATGGGTAGCCTAGTGGTTAGAGCATCAGACCCCCGACCGGAAGATCTGGGTTCGATGCTCGATACCGCCAAATACCCTCTGAGGACACATGGAGTACGTGCTCATTAAATCAGTGGATCCGAAAGTCTTGTGGGCTGAATCACGAGTGCAGGGAACTGGAGAAAATTTTCCCTACACTTCAGATCCATGCCTAAATTGTGGTGGTGGAGATAGATGGTGGCGCCATCTATCATAAAGTTTTATCGTCCCTTCGGGAATTTCACCGATCTAAATAGTACTATCACCTGTATGGGGCTTAAGGCAAAGGTCAATGACCGGAGTACATCTAGCCCATTGCCACGATGAATTTCGTGGGCCTCTCGATCTGACTATATCAGGCAGGTGGCATGAAGAACAACGAACAATACCGAGTGTATATAATTTAATTCCCAAGAGAATTTCCTCTTTCCCTCATGACGCTAGCACTTCTGTGTGCGCGTGTGTTTGTATGTGCGTGTGCGTACGCGCGAGATGTAAGTGATTTCTTAAATTATGTTTTAAAATTCCCTTTTTCGATATTTGCTCCAATTCTTTTTCTTGTCAGACATGTTTCTTATTCCTAATTTTACCCCCGGTGATGCAAGAACATTTATGAATGCATAACATATTGGTCTATGAATATTTCCCTTCCCCTCTCTGTGTCGGCGCTTCCTGGTGTGTGTGTGTGCGTATGATTTCTGTTTTAATGTCATCACAACTCCCTTTTTGAAAATTCCGCTTATTCCATTGCCTGACAGTTTTCTTTTCCCTCTCAATAGCCTGGCATTACAGTGGCTTATTTTAATCAAAAACTATTAACCCCTCCCCAGGTATAAGATTTATCGATGATAAGATCGATCATTAACTAAATAATACTGTTTCAATTGAAAAATTATTAATTTAAAGCAATTTTGATGCTAAGAGTAAAACCAAAAACCCTTTCATCATTTTTTAACAAAAATTAGTTTCTAAGAATCCAAAATAATAAAATAGATTTCCTATTTTCATTAATAAATCGAACGTTACATACAGTAAGCTTAAAATGTCTCTAAAATGTATTTTTATCCGAAATAATAGACGATGTACTATTTTATTATTAAATAATTAATTTAGCAAAGAAATAACGGAAAATATTGCTTTCTTTTTTAAAAAATATATCAATTTAAATCCATTTTCTTTAAATAATGAAAAGAATCTTTACCATTAGGTATTGAAACGATTGCTTGTTTTTGGAAGTGTGAATGTTCGATTAAAAATATTTTAGTATAAACAAAACGAAAAAAAAATATGGGTTAAAGGACCTAGAAATGTGTTTAAACTTACGGAAAAAAATTGCAAAAGAAAATAGTTCTGTCTGATAAAAACATTTTAGCATTTTATTATATTTTTATTCCACTGCTTTACAGTAATGCATTTTTTAAGAACAAAGACACATTTGTGATGTGTTTTAAAAAACTAAGCTCACACAATCATTATATATATATATATATATATATATATATATATATATATATATATATATATACAGTCGGAACGGATGAAACGAACCCTTATTTAACGAACTTTTCTCTTTTCCCGATTAAAATGAAGGCAAAAACCCCTATTTAAGGAAATATAAACCCTGAACTAATGAACTATTTATACAGCCCCCCAAATTTTTTATTAGTTTAAATTTAAAATACATGATTTTTAAGCAATTTTTTCACTCTTCAGACAAATCACAGATAATAGTGTTAGACACACGGAAAAAAAGTTTCGTGAGATTATCTTCATAAATGACGACGTCACTAAATGTTTAACTAAAATTTTGAGTAATTTCTAAAAATCGTAAAAAGAAATTTTCGGCATTTTACTTTTTAAATAACTGATTCTAAAAGAGAAAAGCATGAACTTTTTCAGTGCTTCATATCGATTCATTAAAACGATACAAAATTAGTACGAACGATTTATAAATCATTTTCATAAAAATGCAAAGATTTTGGATCATTAATACTATGTGATTAAAATATATAACAGAATTTTCTTATATTTTTAAAGGTTCTTCATTCCACTGTTGTTCAATAAATCAATCTGCTAGAATAAAGAAAACTATCAGTTATGATGCGTTATATGACTTCCTCTTTTTCGTAGCAAATAACTAATTGATAACGAATAGTTCGTTTTGACTTTTTTAAGTCAGACGGTTTATTCATCACAATTATAAGAAATCCAAATTGAAAAAGTTCGAATAATGATTTACATAAAACAATACTGCTTTACTTTAAAGAAATATTATTTTAAAGCAATACATCTTAATGTATTGCAAATAAGTTTGTTTAAAATAATGTTAACGGAGTTAAAGCGAATAAGTTTTTCACACATATTAAAGAAATTTTTGTTTTATAAACTAATGTTTGAAAGCAATTTTTTGAATTACGGCATGTACAGAAAATTAAACAAAAACAAGTTTTTCCCTCATTTTTTTTACGCGCCAAATTTGGTTCTTTTCATTAGTTAAAGGAACCTTCTTTTCTAGTGTAACACACACACAAACAGATAGTCATAACAAATGACTATCCGTTTCACACACGGTGAAACATATAGTCATTTGGCGTGAAACTGGTTTTTGACGCCAAATCCTTGGCTTTCCGTAATATCGTTTTTAACATTAAGATATCCGAGTACGTTCGGAACCGGGACTTTGCAAAAGCATATAAATTTATAATACTTATGACATTTAGTGTCAATCAGATTAGAAAATGTATATAAAACTGTTTTAAAAATATTGTTACATCAACAAAATTTTAAGTACAATATTTTGACAAAAAATGAACATAGAATGACCAATTTTTAAAATATTCCTCTTTTGTGAAAAATGCTTCTATTATAATAATATTTTGCTTGCATATAGCTTAGAACTCTGTATAGAGGCTCAACTAGAATTTTTGAAGTAAATAACTTAGAATTGGGCTTATCCATGTTTTACGACAACAGAGGGGTTAAATTTTAAGATGAAACACTGATAATTTTTTCAATTGGTTGTAACTCTGAAAATAATGTGAATTTTTCAAAAAAAGATAGTTCAGACTCTCTGGAGAATTCTTTACTTTATATAAGCCAAATATTATTATTTTAGAAACATTATTCATGTATCACAATCTAAGTGACACTAAATATCATGAAAACTATTCATTTATGCGTTTTTTTTAAATCACGGTTCCGAACGTAGTCGGATACCTTAAAGTTTTTATTTTTTTAAAGGCTTAATTTTTACGTTAACACTTTCCAATTTCACACATCGATTACAAACTACGGTAATTTTTAAACGAAAAATGTAAGAAAAATACTGTAGTAATAGATTCTCGGAAAAAGCGTATTAGACTGTGACGGGCTCATCGCGTTTTTTAACTAAAAACTCCTCTTGGGTTTTTTGAGGCCGAAAAAGGCAAATTCTTTCCAACCAAATCCAGAAGCGAAGCGTGAGTATGCAAATTAGGATCCTTTTAAATAGCAGAAGTTTAACGTAAGCGTATGGCTTATTGGGAAGTGATTATGCTAGTCTGAGAAAAGAAAAAAAGATTTGGCAATGTTTTTGTTTGAAATCTGAGAAATCGTTGGCCTTGGAATGTTAAATCAGAAACTTATTCAAAGGAAGGAGTTCTAGAAGACGAACAGGGCTACTACGATAGAGGGCAGAAAGGAAGAAGAGTAGAGAAAGGAAGCAAGAATATAGAATCTAAAAGCATTAACCTGGAAGTTGCACATATTATTTTGTGTTATTTCTTACTTGTTTAGATAGATGCATAGTTTTTTTTTAGTTTTTATACAAACAGTGAAACGCAGCAAAAGAACTGTATTCGATAACAAGATTTTTTACCAATTATGATTCTTAAATAATATTTAGTACTAAAATTTTAAAGGTGACGATGTAAATATCATTATCCATTTACACTAGATTATTTATTTTACGCTAAATATGCCTAAATCAAAAACCCGTAACTAACATTTTGGACTAAGGGTAATGTTAGTTTTATATCATTAATTGAAACACAGCAATAATATAATTTTAAATGAAAAGAGACTTATCAAACAATTTGAAAAATAAAACTATGAAAAGAGCAGTGTTTGTACACGATTTTGACTAATCTTTTCTGAAATATTTTCTTTCGTTAAGAAATTTTTCAAAGAGAGAGGAAAAATTCATTTGATCATTATTTGATTTAGTTAACATTATCTATAAAACTTTTAAAAATGCATAAGAATTTATCAGATTCTAGAAAAAAATCTTTTATTCAAATACAAGAATAATAAAGAAGACGAAATAATCATTTGAAAATGGTTTCTCGTTATTATAGTTGACAGAAAACCTGTCATATTTAAATTAAAGTATTCATTGTGTCTAGAATTTCGGCTGAAAAATAGCTGATTAAAATAATCCAAGTAGTTGATAATTTAATAATAATTAATATTTTTTTTGTTATTCATTTGTTTTTGACAGTTTTTTCTATGGGATGAAAACTTAAATTGTCCTCGATGGTTAATCGAAATCAAAGAGAAAGTGTTAAGCAATAAAAGAAAAACTTTTAAAAAAGTATATTGAAATGAATATGTGTTTTGTTATAAAATGGCTATATGTACTATGAGACTAAATAAAATAAAAACTTTACAAAACTGAAAACAAGATGCCTAGTTTTATATTTTTCAAATACTGTGAATAAACGTATACCTAATTTTATATATGTCATAAGGCTATATTTTAATAACATACGCTTGAAAAAAATCGCGAATATATTTAAATTCGATTATTGATAGAAATGATAATAATATTTGTTGATATTCTGTTTTATAAGTGAAATATTGAAAATCATTTAAGTGAACAATTGTTCTTAATAAAAAAAATTACTCTTATAAATATTTCAAACAATTGTTCTTCATACATGTTTCTACAAGATTGTTATTTTATTCACAAAAGTATGCTTAATAATTCTAACTTTTCATGATAAATAATATTTTATTTGCTATGTAATATTAACCCCTTAAGATGCTTGCCGTATAAGAGGTACGTATGGGATGCCGAAAGTTGGCCACAACTGGTTTGCCCGTACGTTGCATGGGCTCTGACATTTTCTTTCTTTGATTTGCTCTTATTTTGAATTCTTATGTTATATTATCTAATAATAGTATTTAAAAAGGAGATGCAGTTTGACTATGGTTTTGGAATGGTTTTCGTCCGACATTTTTTGTCGTGAAAGTGAGAATTAGAACGGTTTATAGTTATAAAAACTGGTTAAAAAATGTGCCTTTTTTAAGGATTTGGGGTTAAAAAAAATGGCCGCTTAAAGGGCTATTAAAAGTGTAATGTTAATATAATAATAAAAAAAACTAATATATATATATATATATATATATATATACATACATACATATATATATATACATATATATATATGTATGTATGTATATATATACACATATATATATATACATATATATATACATACATACATACATATATATATATATATATATATATATATATATATATATATATATATATATATATATATATATATATATATATATATATATATATATATAAACTTCTGTTTGTGAAAATTGCAACACCATGAAGGAAGCATCATAGTTGAATGAAATTTAATACACAGTTGAGTGGTAATGGTACAAATAAATGATTACATTTTCAAACCAAACAAACAATTAAAAGAGACAGAAATTAGTATTTTGTGTGGCCACCACGTGCCGCAATAAGAAGTGCTACACGAAGCGGTATGGAGTTAAAACAAAATTTTAATATCTGTCTGCGGAAGAGTATTCCATATTGTTTGTATGCGCAACCAAAGTTCGTCTGTCGAAGCAACAGGACGAAGATCACGAGCGATACGCCGCCCAACGATATCCCACTCATCTTCAATCGGTGACATATCTGGCGAATACGCAGGCCAAGGAAGAAGCGGTACCTGCTGCGAATCAAGATAGGATTTGACAGTCTTGGCGACATGTGGACGTGCATTATCCTGCTGGAATACAGCCCCTGGCAATCGTTGCAGGAAAGGAATATCTTAAGGCTGTAAAACTTCGTTTATGTATCGGGTACAGTTCAAATTGCCCACAATTCGTAGCAATTGTGATCATCCATGATATGCTATGGCACCCCAGACCATAACTCCGGGTGTTCGTCCACTGTGGCGTTCGATAATGCATTCCGGAATACGCCGTTCACCGGCATAGAGCCTGACACGAATTCGGCCATCACGGTGCCACAAATTGAAGCGGGATTTGTCATAAAAGACGACCTGCTACCAATCAGCACGCCAGCTCCTATGCACATTGGCCCAGTGTAGTCGCAGGCAGCGATGGTTTTGCGTGAGAGGAATCCTGCATAAAGGAATCCTTGCGCGCAGCCCACGCTGCAGCAGACGTCTCCGAATTGATGAAGAACACTATGAAACACGTGTAGCTGTTGACCACTGTGCTGCCAATGGTCTAGAAAAGCTGTGCTGTCCCGCTGAGCCATTCGCACCAGGCGTCTGTCTTCGCGAGCTGACGTCACATTTCGGGGTCCACTCCCGGATTTCCGAGCTGTCCGACCCTCGTCCGTCCACTGCTTCGAAACACGCATGAGTGTGCTGCTGTTACGCTGCACACGAGCGGCTACTGCACGATAAGACAATCCAGCTTCACGAAGGCCGACGATTCTGCCCCGTTCAAACTCCGAAATTTGCTCAAATTTCACTCCCTTTCATCGACGAGGCATAGTAAAGATTCAGTTAACATTTACACTAGCATATAACCACCGATAATAATACACGCCTCGCTGCAGCTGTCTATTTATATTCGGTTCGATCTACCCTTCAGAGGGCGCTGCTCAGCATACGCACGCGCTACCGATCTGCAATTCTAATCATTTGCATATCTCATGCCCTACTTTACATTTCCTGAAATGTAAAGTCACTCGCGTAGGTCCTTCGTGGTGTTGCAATTTTCACAAACAGGAGTATATATATATATATATATATATATATATATATATATATATATGTACGGTATTTGTCGAGTGGTTTCAAGAAAACATCTCCAGTGGACGTTCATCTTTTATTCACATACTCATAACGTACATGGATAATTCACAGAACTATTGTATTTCACAGATATTTGATAAGAACACGAAAGCAGACACATATATATTAACAAAAGCGACCAGCAGCAGCAGCGACATTCTACAAGACGAACACCAAGACAAAGACAGCGATTACACAAGATTTTCGCTTTTATACTGGCAGTGATTATTATATAATAGTGGTTCTGATTGGATAGAATTGGCGAGACAGGGATTTCGGTTTAGCCGATTAAGATTAAGATTAAAATGTTATTTTTAAACCAAAGAATTAAAGTTTGTTTTAATATTAGTACAAAGAGTTAGCAAAAAGGTTTCTAGAGGGAATTATCACACACACACACACACACACACACACACATATATATATATATATATATATATATATATATATATATATACACTCTGTCGCAAAAAAATATATGCACCCAGAAGAAATCAAGCTACAATCACGAAACTCGGCAAGAATGTAGTCTGGTAAGAGATATGCAAATGGTTAAAATTTCGAAGCCAATGAGACAAGGCTAAGTGTGCTATGCGCATATTAGTTGCGCAACTGGGAGAGTTTAAAAGCATGAGTACGAGCGCCGTACGGCTATCCAAACGAATCTGATGACTTTGATAGACGATATTGAGACTTAGGATGCCTCTAAGACGTAACCGGCGGCAGTACGAGCAGCTGACGGACTTTGATAGGGGCCGTATAATAGGCCTCAGAGAAGCAGGTTGGTCGAATAGACGTATCGGCCGCCACCTCGGTCGGAGCGATATGGTAGTTGCTCGGTGTTGGCAACAGTGGATCACAGAAGGTAGAGTGTACCGTCGCGGAGGGTCAGGACGTCCCAGGAACACAAATGATCGCGAGGATCGTGCAATCAGAAGAGTGGCAACTTCGGCACCAACAACGTCGCTAGCATCGATTCAACGCCACTTACCTCCTTCCAGACATCCAGTGCCATCAAGAGAAACCATAAGGAGACGACTGACCGAAGTTGGCTTGAGGAGCCGACGTCCGCTAAGACGCTTACCACTGACCCCACATCATAGGCAGTGTCGACTGGATTTTTGCCGACCTCGGGCAACTTGGAGTGTGACAGACTGGAGACGTGTCATCTTCAGTGATGAATCCCGATTCAGTCTCAGTGCTGATGACCACCGCACACGTCTGGAGGCGCACCGGCCAGCGGTCCGATCCGCCATTTATTGTCGAGCGGCATACAGCAATTTCACAAGGTGTGACAGTGTGGGGAGCAATTTCTTGGGACACACGATCATCTTTAGTGGTCCTTCAAGGCACTTTGACAGCTCGCAGATACCTGGACGATATTTTAACGCCGATTGTGCTACCCATGCTATCAAGTCGCCCATGTGCCATTTATCAACAGGATAATGCTCGTCCACATACTGCGCGACTCTTCCAACAATGTCTTCAAGGATATGACGTCCTACCATCGCCTGCCAGGTCACCAGATCTTTCGCCAATAGAGCATGTCTGGACGCGCTGGGAAGGCAACTGCAGCTGTCCCGAGATACAGGAGAATTAACTGCGCAGATGCAAAGACTATGGCAGGATCTTCCACAGGGGGTCATAAGTGATTTAATTGAATCGATGCCACGCCGAATTTCGGCTTGTATAGCTGCCAGAGGTGGCTTTACTACTTACTGATTTTTAACCTTTTGCAAGCTGTAACCGCTTAATAAAATGATATTTTGTTCTGAATTTTTAATCATTTGTTTATTTTCATATACACTACATGCATACCAAATTTCGTGAATGTAGCTCAATTTCTTCTGGGTGCATATATTTTTTTGCGACAGAGTGTATATATACTAGCTGCATGGCCCGGCGTTGCACGGCTATCTCTACTGTTATAAATTTACCCTTTCTTTCCCCAAATCAGAACATCCAATACTAATTTTCAAAATGACTCCCCTCCCTCCACCGCTTAGCCCTGCGTTGCTCGGGCTTTCTCTTGTCCTCGTGACACCAGCATTTCTGTGTGTGTGTTTGTATGCGCACAATGTGAGTGATTTCTAAAATTATGTCCAAAAATTTCCCTTTTTCGAAATTTGTTCCATTCCACTTATTTTGATTTAGGACAGGTTTCTTTCCCCTCTCTAAAGCGCGAACACGGTTTTTTTAGTGTAAAATTATTGTTCTGTTTTCTCCTTCTTGTCACGGATAAGATATAGCTTCAAATTTTGATGTATGACTTATAAAAGAAATATTGGGTTAGAATTTAAAATTTTTTAATGTGAAGCAATAAATAGAAAATGATTCTGAGTAAAACAAAGAACATTTTTCTAGAGTAAAACAAAAAACATTCATCATTTTTTTTAATAATATTTAGTTTCTAAGAATCTAAAATAATAAAATAGTTTTCTGATTTTCATGAATCAATCAATCGTGATATATAGTTAGCTTAAAAATGTCTCTAAAATGTATTTTGATACAAAATAATTGACGAAGTACTTTTTAATTAACAAATAATTCCTTTAGTAATGAAATAGTAGAAATAATCCTTTTAAAAAAACATATATAAATATTCATAAAATTCAAGTTTCTATAAGTAATAAATAAAAAAAAAATTACAGATAGTTATTGAAACGATTGTTTTTTTCTGAACGTTTGAATGTTTGATTAAACATATAAATATATATGTTAGAAAAAAACAGTATGGGGGAAAGCCTATATATATATATATATATATATATATATATATATATATATATATATATACATGTACTAAAGAAACACTAAAAAAATAACCGATTTAATTTTAACCTTTTTCATTCCACTAAAAAAATTTTTTTTTAAATGATCCTTCCGATGTTTTAAGGCCTTAACAGTCGTTCGTTAGAATTAAAAAATTATTAGTGTGAAGCAATAAAAAGAAAACGATTCTGATAGTAAGAGTAAAAAATGTCTCTAAAATGTATTTTGATCCAAAATAATAGACGCGATGTACTTTTTAATTAATAAAAAAATAAAATTTATTTCATTTTAATTTTAACCTTCCTCATTCCAGTTAAAAAATATTGATCTTTAAAAAGAAGCGTAATGCGAAATTGAAAGTTTGTTCCTCATCAGTTTCGAACCCGGAAACTGCCGTTTATAAAGCAACGGGTTAAGCAACCAAACTGCAGCTACGTCGGGGAAGAACCTTGAATTGAGATTTCAAATAAAGATATATTTTTTCAATATCCCATTTCGTTATTCGATAAAGTAAAAGATTTTTTTTCGGGCTTCATTTTTAAGTTAATGCTTTCAAACTTCATATAAATAATTGACGATGTATTTTTCAATTAACAAAGAATTCCTTTAGTATTGAAAAAATAGAAATAATCCGTTAAAAAAACATATATATATATTTATTAAAATTAAACTTCTATAAATAATTAATAAAAGAAAAATTTACATATAGGTATTGAAACGATTCCTTTAGTAATCAAAAAGTATGAAACAAAAATAAAGAATGTAATTATAAATAATTAATTAATACTGATATTTTAGGCAATTTTTTTCGTTTAATTTTGCAGCCACTGGAAACCCAAAAATACATTTTTTTTAAAAAAAAATAATAGTTTATGTGTGGAAATAAATAGAAAAAAAGAAATTTTCAAAATTACAAAATTATTAGATCGTGTTTTAAAAACCTATGAAAAAAAAAAGAAGTTCCGAAAATATTTAAAAAAAATTGTAAAATAATTAAATTGAAAGAAAGATATCGTTTTTTGAACTGTAATTTTTAAGATATATTATCAATCTTTGTACAGATTACGTATAATATTGTTCTCTACAAGCGGGAAAAAAAGAAAGGCATGAACTTTTTTTTAGTGTAAAATATTTTTTCGTTAACATGAAAGAAAGTTCAAGCAAAACTACTTATAATTCGTATTCAAAAAAAGGAACCGATTACGACTTATTTTTTATTTAAAAAAAATTGTAAAATAATTAAATTGAAAAAAAGATATACATATAATTTTACTATATTAATTTTTAAATAAAATTATTTATATGCAAAGTTTCGTTGTTTTGTAAAAACAGAACTTCTTTCCGATATTCTCTGCAGATGTCACCACGATGCATTTTAATGCGTTTTAAGGTTCTTAATAAATATCTTTTTAACTCATTGGAATATTGGAGTATAAATTCCTTTTTCGAAAAACGCACGCAAACACTCCACGTGAATATAGTCAATGTAACTGAACGGCGCTCTGTATAGACCTGCCGATTTTTGTGAGACAAGGTGAAATATAAGTGCGCATGATGCGCACAGTCCCTCTGCTAGGGGTTTTCTGGAATAAATAGAATAAATTCAGTATCGATACTTTCTGAACAGCCTTCGTATATATTACATATATATATATATATATATATATATATATATATATATATACATATATATATATATACATATATATATATATACATATATATATATATACATATATATATACATATATATATATATACATATATATATATACATATATATATACATATATATATATATACATATATATATATACATATATATATATACATATATATATATATACATATATATATATATATACATATATATATAATATTATATTATATATATATATACATATATATAATATATATATATATATATATATATATATATATATATATATATATATATATATATATATATATATATATATATATATATGTGTGTGTGTGTGTGTGTGTAATGATAATTAAATTAGATTAAAAATTAAATTCTATATCTAGCACTTAATTCATATTTTTTATTTTTATTATATATTTTTTATTTTATTTTTTATTTTTCATATATACCGGGAGTCCATAATTAAACGATCCTACTTCAAAATTGTGTACAGACGAAACTATTGTTCAGAAAGTTGTAAAATTCTGTGTACGACATAAAGAAGATATGGGAATTTGTTTGAGCGAATAAAAAAGTTTGTTCAAAATTTTGCCACTAGATGGCGTTTTTAATGGAGATCATATTTAGCATACATTAATACTTAGCATACATTTATAACATATTACAAATTTTGTTACAACAATAAAGGCTCAACATGATGACCATAATTTTCAAGTACTATTTGAAATCGTAAGATTGCATGTTCCACCATTAACCGCAGTGTGTCTGGGAAATGTTAAGAACATGTCGTGAAATACTGTCTTTGAGATCAGGTAAAGTTCTTGGTTGATCACAGCTTACCAGCTGTCTTAAATGGCAGTAAAGTCAAAAATCGCATGGATTGAGGTCAGGCGATCGGGGAGGTCAAAAAAGAAGAAATTGGCGGCTGATCACACATTCTTCTGTGAAGTGATATTTAAGAACGTTCTTTCTTAACACAATGCGTAATGTGTGGAGAAGCTCCATCTTGCACAAAAAATTATGCATGAAAGGTACTGACGTGCTTGCAGATCCGGAATAATTTTATTCCGTAATAACGATGCATATCGCTGTCCAGAGATAGAACATGTTACTGGACCTCCAGCACCTAATTCCTTGAAAAAATGCGGGCCAAGAATAAAAGACGTGGAGAACCCACAACACACAGTTACTTTTGGTGAGTGTAGCGGAACTTGTAAGGTGGAATCCGGATTGTCTGATTCCCAAATTCGACAGTTGTGAGTATTCACCGAACAGTCCAAATGAAAGTGTGCTTCGTCTGTCTAGAGGATAATCCAAGGCCATTCTGGATCAACTTTCAAACGAGCAAGAAACTGCAGTGAGAACAGATGTCGAGTCTCGAAATCATGTGGAAGTAATTCCTGCACAAGTTGAAGCTTGTATGGATAGTAACGGAGAATGTTTCGCATGATCTTCTGGACAGTTGAACGAGGCAGATCCAATGCTTCTGCTACACGGCGTGCACTTGTACTAGCCTGCACGTTGGATGCTTTGTCCTCTTCCACCTGAAGTGCGACTTTCTCTATTGCTTCCGCAGAAACAGATTTTCTTCCTCTTCCAGAACGGACATTCAACGATCCTGTTTCTTCAAATTTGGTTACCATTAATCGAAGATTTATAGCTGTCAATTCACCTTTTCGCATCCACTTTAAAGTCCGAAATTTCCGTAGAGCAACTATTGCGGTATTATCGTTCTGACAGAATAACTTTACTAACAACGCTCGGTCTGGTAAACGTAATGACATTCTGATTAGCAATACCGAGCATACTGAAAATAAACTAATCTCTCGTGAAAGTTTATTACTTTTATAACAGTTGCTGTGTGACGTCGAAAAATTTGCATATTTTCGTTTTCCTTCGTGTAAATCTTTTGAAAATTACTCATCGAAGAAGTTTAATTAAAGTTTGCAGTTCATTTTAGAGATTGTGTTTTTTAATGAGTATCAGTTATTGTGTTACCGTGTCCTGTGGATAAAAAAGTGGTAAAATACAAATAGAAAACCGGTAATAAATGTGGCCAGTCAAAAGCGCCCTATATTGACGAAATTTTGAACTATTTTTTTTTATTCGCTCAAACAAATTCCCATCCTTTCTTTATGTCGTATACAGAATTTTACAGCTTTCTGAACAATAGTTTCGTCTGTAAACAATTTTGAAGTAGGATCGTTTGATTATGGCAACCCGGTATATATAATATGATATATAGTCTTATTCTCTACAAACAAGAGATTAACATAGAGACAGTAGGAAAATCGCACAATGAAGGACACACATGAGCAACCGAGATTAAAAGATTTAAAATGGATGCTGCAGCATTATAAACATTGCTGACTTAAGACAGCTAAAATAGAAAATAATTTATATAAAAGTGGGGTTGAACAGGTTTTCTGGCCAGCCAATCTTCCCCCTTTATGTAAATAATACTGAGCAAAAACCTATTGAAAGTAATGGATAGGAATATCTAAATCCATTACAAGATAGAGGTAACTTACCTAAAAATTGCACTTAAAAGGGCAGAGCCCGCGCTATATCTGAGTGTAATAAAAAAGTTACTGCCAGATTCTGGACCTTAATGCAGATTTAAATCATGTGAATGGCTGAAATGTAGCACTTAACAAAAGTGTAAAAGGAATGAAAATAAAAATTATTAAGAGAATTACAGATTCTCATAACTTTAGTAGCACTAGAGTATATATGGATAAAATAATAATAAGTAATTTTATCTAATATTAGAATATGGAGGTAACTATAACTATGAAATATGTAAATTTATAGTAATAAACTATTATCAATCTCAGAATTTTTAATCCTTACAATTTTGAATAGCTTTATTCATATATAACTATTGATAAAATTAATTGGATATCTCTGATTTAAGCAATATTTAGTAAAATGTTTATAGTTATTTATCATTTCTGATTTTTTTGACACCAGAAATTTATTGCGTTGCATATAATTAATAACAATATTTCTGAATATATAGAAACATGTACATTACTCTACCAATGAGGAACTTTTATAATATTGAAATTAAAATGTTCTCTTTTATCAGAAATATTAGAAACTACTACATTATCTTTTATTTTGATATGTATGTCAAGAAAATTTGCTGCATTGTTGTTACTATTTGTCTGTATTAAATTAAGATATTGTGAATATAAAAAATAATGTTAGGTATGAAATTAACTTGTTTACCAAAAATGATTATGTCATCTATATAATGATAAATATAAAATTTAGAATTATTAATGTAACTACTTTTAAAATAATGTAAGTATACATTGGCAAGACAGTTGCTCGCAGGGCCACCTTGTAGCAAACCTTTAATCTGCAGGTAATAGTTACCCTTATGATATATATAGTTCTCTTTAAGTACAAACCTAAGTAGCGAAACAAATCTATCATTATTAACATTATTAAATAAATTATCTTTATGTAAATTTACAAGTACATTAATCAAATCATCAATATTAATAGAGTTAAAAAGATCTTCAAAATCTAAACTATAAACTGAATAAACCTTTTTTTTCTTTCATTTGTTCAATAAGTGATTTGCTATTTTTAAGAATGGCTGAGGATTTAAGATTATTTATTGTATCATGTAATATTTTTTTATGGAGAATTTTGTCTTTTTTGCTAATATATGTATTAAATCCATTTATAACTCTCCTAAATTTGACTGGGTCTTTATGAAATTTGGGAGTAAGAAATGTATGTGGAAATTTAAAATTATTATTAATTTTGAATTCTTAATTGCTTATGAAAAGCCAAAATTCGATTATTTACTTCTCTATCAGAAACAGATGACTTAATAAAAGCTGTATTATTATCAAAATAATTGTTGATCATTAAATTATAATAGAATTTACATATGAAGGTAAAATTACCTGACACTTTATCAACATAAACTATAGTGAAATTATTTTGTAATTTTTTAATATTATTAAAAAAAAATTTATTATCTGTACCAAAGTTATATTTTTTAAGCTGCTGTGTAATATTACCTTTGAATTCTGTGAATGCCTCTATAGGCATATTATATTTAATAGCTATTTTGTATATAAATTGCTCAAAATATCATTACATAATTTATTTTATTATTATTCGAAATCATTAATCTAAAACCAGTACCTTTATTCATTATATTTCGAAGATTGTTGTCTTTTACAATATTGAGGTCACCAGTAACAACATGTTTGTGATGTTTATCAAATAATTCTTTAAATTCATTACATTTACATATTAAGTTATCTTGCTTTATAGGCATATTATAGTTAAAAAATTCATCTGCCTATTTTTTATTGTTTTTAAAGGCTTTTTTAATAGTAATGTTTTGTATTGGGAAATATGACATGTGTTTATTAAAAATGCCAGAAAAATTAATATTATCATATGATTTATATTCATATATAAAAGTGTACAATATGCTATTTGATAATCTTTAGTTACATTAACTTTTATATTATGTTTATGTTTCAAAAATTTGTGAATGTCCTTTATAATATGCAAAGCATGGCAATCTTTAATTTTATGTGAAATTATTCTGTATCGCACGTCTAAGTTTAGTTAGGGTAGCGCAGTAAGCGGCTGCATTTATTGTTGTCCCTTGCTGCATAAACTCGACTAACAAGACCCCATGTCTATCCCAAAACTCGGTTGTCATAACCTTGCGTGTTGAGATTGTCCGCTTGGCCTTGGCTCTGACTGGTGAATTTGTGTGACGCCATTCCATTGACTGACGTTTAGACTCTGGGGTTATGTGAGAAACCCACGTCTCGTCCCCTGTGACAATCCTCTCTAAAAATTGATCACCTTTATGATATCGATCCAAAAAGTCAGGAGCACAAGCCATTATTTTCAGTTTGTGTTCCTCAGTAAGCAGCCTGGGAACCCAACGTGCACACAATTTGTGAAATTTCAACTTTTTGGAAACGACTTTGTGCAAATTTGTTCTACCGTTCAAAGTTGTTCTAATTCCAATGCTAAAGTTGAAATTGTGAATCCCCGGTCTTAACGAATCTTTTCATCCACGGCATTGACCAAATCATCTTTGATCACTGATGGTCGACCGGAACGTGGTTCATCATGAACATTTTCCCGTCCTTCCTTGAAAGCTCTCACCCACTTACGCACTTTGCTGCTACTCATCGCATTTGGGCCATACACGTCGCTTATCTGTCTATGAATTTCCGCTGCTGAAACGTTCTTTGCTGTCAAAAACCGAATCACTGACCGTATTTCACAGTCAGCGGGCTGATCGATTGTTTCAAACATTTTGAAGTAGCACTATACGTACCACACTGCAACAATACCAATGCAAATGGTGTCGTTTAACGAGCAAGGTATGCCGGGAGTTGGTACGCATGCACATTTCAATGTTTGCGCGACATTCGAATAGCTACGACAATTCGGACCTTAGTTTCCGAATATCCCTCGTATATATATAATATCAGTAAAGTACGGCAATTTAGTAAAATTAATATTATAAGCTAATAATGGAATGAGAAATGAAGTTTCATTCGTCATGCTGGTAGGCAATCATTCAATTGATGAGGGTAGGAAAAAAAGAACTTAAAAGAGAAAAAAAATATGATTTTTTTTAAACAGAAATACTGAATCTTCAAAATTAGTTCCGGACACAATAATGAGTTAATTAAATTAAATAACATGAATTTAAATGAAATATATAACTTAAGTTATTTGTTTTAGCAAATGAAATTAATTGAAACTCAGTAACTTGATCAGATATCTTAATAGATTAAAATACCTTATGCATACTGAATCAAAATAAAATTTATTTAACAGAATCTTTGAACATGTATAACAAAGCAAAAAAAGCCGGTGAATCTCTGGAATAAGTATATAAGATTATAAGTTATGGAACAAGTTTAAAAAGAAAAAGGACGTCGAAAGCAATCCACCATACTGAAAGCTACTGAAAAGTGCAGAAAGAAAAAAATAAAACACGAACATTCACGCTCTCTTAGATAAACTTAATTCAGAAAGTTGAGTTTTAGAGTTGTTTTCATGCTTTTTAACTGCAACCACAATAAGATCCTTGTTCAGGATTTATAAATTGAGTTATCTTCATGCTGCTTCAATAAACTGTTCCGCGTAAAGATATTCTTCGCAAGTTAGATTGAAATATTGAAAAAATTTCATTTTTAAATTTTATAGTTAAGTTTTTTTCATAATCTTTTACTACAAACGCTCTTAGCAAATAATTATTTATGATAATGAATAACTTAAGCAATGACAGCGTATTTTTTCTAGATATATCCTAGTTAAAATTGCCGTTCCTACAGAAATTCCTTACAGACATTATTGACTATTTGAAGATTCACAACGTTTATTACATACGTAGAAATTAGGTAAATTTTTAAATATTACAAATAAATAACCGAGGCACTTCTGGATAAAATTAATCCTACATATGAATTGATCTTTATTTTAAATCTTTAAATACAGTTATTAATGTTTAGTTGTTTTGTTTCGAAATGTAGATTGAAGTACCCTGTATTGTGGAGAACATTTGAAAGGTCCACGGAGACTGTTTAACCCATTCACCGCCAACTACCAGACATCTCGTAGGAAGCATGTGGGCCCCAGCTACGAAATATCTCGCGGTGTGTGCTACAATCTTAGATGGATTAGATATCTCCATTGGAGTTAAGGATTATTAGAAAAGATAAATGAAAAATTGACATCGTGCAAAAAACATATTAGCCATCGATTTTATAATTACAATTATAACTTAGAGGATTAGATTAGAACATCACAATTATATTTACATGAATGTATTACTAAAAATAAAAAAAATGTATTTTAATGTTGTTGCTGTGTAGGAAGAGCTTTAAAGCAAGGATCAAGGCAAAGTGCTGGGATGTTGAAAAACACACACTGGATAAAAAATACTTGGTCTCCTTACGTTTCCTTTTTCTTTGTACACCTCTGACATGGCTTTGTAGGCATCCTTTTTCTTCTGTGAGAGGGTTCTAAGTAATTAATGTATTTGTAATATAGTTGCTGCTTTTTCGTACATTGCCATCAAGTCAACGCCTAAGAGCTAAACTGAAGCCTCCTTTATTCCCTCGATTTATTTGGTTATAGAACATGTATGCATTCAGTTTGAAGCAGTCAGTTTTCTTGTACCAACGCATGGTTTTCCTGAAGAATGAGTCGTCGGTTAAAGCGATCAATAACTGCCATTCCCAAGGTATTAACTTTGATTCTATCTGGTTTTGCATTCGAACCTACTGCTACTAGTCTTCTTGCATTGTAACTAGAATTTGAAGCTGTACACAGCAATTCACTTCTTCCAAGAAGACTCGGTAGCCGAGTGACCACGAGCTTATTGTCTAGTCAAAGGTTAGAGCTTCCACCTGAAGAGGCTCCCATTGGCGTGACATGGAAATTCAAAGAACCAGTTGAGGTTGACACTTGACCAAGGTTGAAAATGACGCTTACAGCTCCAGTGTAGTTTCAAAGGTTAATAAAAAATCAAATCAAATTCTATTCCACCAAGACAAAGATGCATAAATTGGCAGAGAAGGACTTGTTGACCGTTTTTTAGACTGTCGTCATTTTAAGATAGCCATCTCTTTATATTGGGATCATCTTAGAAGTAATTACTTGGAAAAGGGCCAGACCATCACTAACTGGGCACTCCTAATAAACTACATGAAGCTCTGATCAAGGAACGGAGCAGTATCATCATAAAGCGTGTCCATTTTCTTCCTCACACTGAATCTTCTCACTAATCTCTAGATGCGATAATGAATTAAGAGCGATATCACTCTAAAATTTGGCCACATTCACCTTATTTTCCCTATCTTACACCAAACGACTTTTTTTATTTCCAGAAAAAATACCATTTATGTTTCGAAGATTTCACAAAAAAATGTTATTCAAGAGGTGAAACAATTTTCAAGAAAAAAGATAAGAAAGATGAAACAAGAAGTTTTAGATATAATCTAATGAGTTCCACAATGACGAAATTCGAAAGGTGAAGAAACGCTGAGAGAAATGTATAACTCTGGAACGTGACTATGCAGAAGTCTTCTGCATCTCAGAAAATGAACATTCTGACTCCTGTAGACAAAATTATTACAATTGAGATGGGTGAAATACGCATCAAACTATTCATTGATTACAAGGCGTGAACGTTGTGGGCATTTCCAATAAAACTGATGAGTGACCTACAGGGACAAACGTGCGCTTGCGATTTATAAAGAATTACAGTTACTCTATGTAATACAGAAGCTAAACATTCAAGGTTTTATACAGACCATATTTTATCGAAAAAATATTCTTCACATAGAAAAAGTCGGATTATATTTCATTTCACCGATCTACGAGTAGAGAAATTCCTACATTTTCCTTTGTTCTATATTTTTCATATGCATAAAGTAATGAACAACGTAAATAAATTTCTCTTATAGTAGCATGTAAAATAAATGTTAAAAAGAATAGAAAATATATATCCATTCATTGATTATTATGTGTGTGCTACAAAAATATTTTTAAATTATAAAGTACTTTGAATTATTTTTTTTTAAAATAAAAACAACTCATTTTTATAAAATATGAGTTTTTAAGTAATAAGTAAGTTAGGTTTATATTTCCAGGGGAAAAGACATGTTTAGTGAACTATACATACCAGTAAGATAGTAAAGTGTTTCAAAATAATGAAAATAAAAATAATATTTAAGACAAAACATTACTCTAGCAGCACAATAAGTCATTTTATTACCGCCTTAAAAATATACTCCCTGATTATTTTCAGTTAATATCAACCTTAGAACTATTTTATTTTATAATTATTAGGTGAAAAGTAGTAAATGAAATTTAAGAACTTGAAATTTCCATATGAACTTAAAATACAAAGATTGCAAGGAATTTTATTTTATAATAATAGCAATGTAGTTATTTTTACATTAAAAACCTATTAAATTGGATATTAATTTATGGTTACTTTGAGACATAATATATTTAGGTGATAGAATAGATATTTAAAAATGCATTAATGTAATTAAAACATAGCAAAAACCTTAGGACCTATTTTCTATGACTGACAACCCACTATGCTAATATTTTTTTTTCTTTTGTTCAGACAAGCATTTCTGAAACAGCATATTGTTTTAAAACAGATCTAATGTTTTTAATTCATTGGTTTAAATTTTTATTTAAAAAAGTGATACTAATTTTAAGAAGTAAAGAATAAAAAATTATGAAATAATTCATTACGTTAAGGTACTGAACTGTAAAATAAGTTGCTAGCTTTTAAAAAATATGTATACCTTGTAATGGTCCTAATTGCACAATTTTAATCTGTTATTTAATTACTTTCAGAATATTTAAATATTAGCTAGAAATGTAACATATTAAACGGGAAACAAAATAAAAAGAGACAGGAAAATGTTGGTAAGAAATGTTGAATTGGTTGAATTTTGAGCATGTCAGTTTTGATTTAGAATACAAAGATTGTACGGTAAAAGTATAAAATCGTTTCATATGCAAAGTTCCTTAATTCTTCTAAAAAAGACGAATACATATGAAAAGAATGAGTATTTTGGAAATGGAACAAACTTTCCGAAATCATTCTGAGTTGTGTCGTTAATAGATGCTGTATGATCAATTGAAAGCTGTGCGATACACACTTTTCCCTTATTAGCAATATTAAATCTCAAGTGAAATGGAAAATATTTTCCATTCAGAGAAATTTTAAGTTTCAATTGGGGTTTTAATACAATACTTCAAAAATTGTTGACAGCAAAAATTGTTAAACATTTTACTATACGTATAAATTTAGGTTATATCGAATAGGATATCGTAATCATTTCAAGATAGTAAAATAAAATAATAATCTAGATGAGCAATGTATAAATACATATATTTGCCTTCTAAACGTGTACTAAAGTTTTCTATAAAACTAAAAAGTAAACAATAATACCATCGAAATTTATTTTTTTAAATATATTTATAGTATAATTTGCGTGCACACACACACAGAGCATTTTACTTTTGGCCTCAATTTATGTAAATCAGAAGAAAGCAAATTATAGTAATGTAGCAAATTGTTAGTTTGTTTCTGTTTTATTCAGCTTAATTATATCCTTATAAATAAATAAAGCATCACAACTCGTTTCATTCATCCCATTAGAAAATAACATTTCTAATGCAATGTATTATTCGCAATGCCTAGTTGAACAAAATAATTTAAAATAAAATATTTCTATTTAAAAGTTTTTTTAAAAGGAATATATCATCTCATCTACATTATTTTTTCGAAGGTAAGAGGAAACGGTATTGAAAAATTCAAATAATTTGAAGCATTCCTTCTAACAATAATACTTAATCACGCTCTAAAAACTTATTTGATTAAATAATTTCTAAACTTAAATGTTTTTAATTTTGTATTTTGTTCAAAGAGGGAAAATCATATTTAGAGAAGTATTTTTTTAAAAATATTGTACAACGTAGTTTACATAAATTAAATAAGACGAAGTATAGTAATCCTATATATTATATTCCCATACAATCGAGGTGACCCTTCTTAAGGAAAAGCGTTTTGTTCGAGGCCAAACGTGAATTGTTCCGTTCATCGAAATCCAAACCCGATGGTGGTGATCCATTGAGATTCTCTCCCTGTGCTGCCAATACAATCCTTTTATTTCTATCTACAAGTTTCGTTTCGATTTTCGTTCGATCTATATTTGGAAGAATAGACGAGGCTCAAACCGGGATCTACGCAGAGAGAAAAAAAGACTGGCACGTGCCAAAATCTATTGTAAGAAAACATTTATATTTATTAACCCTACTTTATCCAAAAGCTCGAAGTTATCTACGAATAGAAAGATTGACTCTAAAATGTATTTTTAAGCCAATTTCATTTGGGATTCCAACAATATATAGCATGAAAAAGAATATGCAAAGGAAAATCATTAGGTTTCGTGTCGAATTCTCCAGTTCGATTTCCTTTCAAATCACTCGCTGTAAGAATACCGGTTCCGACCCGAAACTTATAGCTTAAATTAAGTTAAGCAAATTGCATTCGGTTGATTATCTCGAAATGAGTCCAAAACAATTTTTCTGTGCAACAAATAAGTTGCTTAGACAAAATTTAGTGAAATTTACGCTCAATTGATTGTAAATTCCTTTATTGCTAAATAATGGGAGAATTACTAACATTATTGCTGAATTATGTAATACACTTGTTAAATAATTATATCTGGAATATGACATTGCATTTTATGAATTGTAGCAAAGGAAATACAGTAGGTGATCGGTTAACGAACATAATCCGTTCCAAGACTATGTTCGCTATCCGAATTGTTCGTTAACCGATCATCGATTCACCATAGACTTCTATATGAAATCGATTAATTCGTTCTTAAGACCCTAAAATTAAATTTTAAAAAATGTATAATTTCTTAGTAAGTTTTTAAAAAAATAATACATACATATAATCTTGCATATTAATCAGTCCTTTTCATTTTTTGCTTATGGGGCGTTGAAGAACATGTCCAATGTCGATTGCTTTTCTCTCTTTTTCAGGATTTTCCGGAAGTAATTAATAGCATTGTCGTTGTAAAGATCCCCAACCCTACTGACATCAGCTTGGTTTGGGTGTCATTCTAAGACCATTGCTCTGACAGCATCGCACTTTTTAAAAAGATCTTTAATGGCAGATGTCGGCATTGGTCCTCTTTCATCTTCCTTTTTTTCAGAAGGAGACACATTTCGTTGTGTTTCTTGGTGTTCTTCATTCAAAATTTCTTGGAGTTCTTCTATCGCCAGTTCATCTTCGTGTCCCATTATGAGCTCTTCTATGTCATCCTCGTTCACTTCCAATTCCAGATCTCTAGCAGCTGTCAAAATTTCATCCATAATTTAAGGGGTGTCTCCCTGATCCCCTCCAAATATATGTTCGTTGTCCAAACACAAAAAGTCTTTCTTGAATATGTTCGTTAACCGATCTGTGTTCGTTAACCCCGATCACCCACTGTACATCTTCGTTCTTCATAAAAGTTAATTATGCAGTTTTATTCTACTTTTCATCATTTATTTTTAGTGTTTTAATGATATCAAGTTTTTTTAATATTCAATTGATTTCACTGAAAAGAGTGTCCAGTTTTTACAACTCATCAGGAAACTAATGAATTTCTTACAAATAGTTGGAGAACGAGTGGTGTCGGATTGTGT
The DNA here is from genome assembly GCA_019973935.1 of Trichonephila clavipes. NCBI lineage: Eukaryota > Metazoa > Arthropoda > Arachnida > Araneae > Nephilidae > Trichonephila > Trichonephila clavipes. The sequence continues at coordinate 100,159 of BMAU01016093.1, forward strand.
CTATATTGCAAAACAAAATACAATTTTTTACTTAAATTGTTCACAAAATTATTTACAATGAATAACTTTAAATTTCAAAGAAATGGTAAAATAAAATACGTGTATTCGTGGAATTAGGAATAAAACTTTTAAGATCAAAAACTTTGAAAAAGGATTTCAAATTTTAATAAAACCTAAAACAATCCGCTTCATTCGTGAACCCAAACTTTATCTTGCTCTGACTACACATGGCAACTCATTACAATGAAGTTGCTGTTTTAAGACATATTGGCCAATTCAGGGAATATATTTCACCGAGTTTGTTGTTTTGTAGGAAACTTTTCTTGCTCTGACTACACACATGGCAACTCATTACAATGAAGTTGCTGTTTTAAGACATATTAGCCAATTCAGGGAATATATTTCACCGAGTATGTTGTTTTTTAGGAAACTTTTTCTAGCTCTGACTACACATGGCAACTCATTATAATGAAGTTGCTGTTTTAAGACACATTGGACCAATTCAGGGAATATATTTCACCGAGTTTATTGTTTTGTAGGAAACTTTTATGGGAACAATTCGTTTGAACAAATATATGCAAAAAAAAGCCAAATGAAAAAAAAATATTTCTCGGGATTTATGTGGAGGCCTAACACAACTGTGGCAAAAGTGTTCATTATATTTCAACTCCTTGAATTTCTAAATACGTATCAACTACTATAATACACCAATCAATTGATAGTATTTACTTAATTTTTGTAAATTTTTTTCTTTAATCCAGTACTAATCTAGAAAAATTTATTCATTTTTTTAATAAGTTCGTTATTGTTGAAAGACATTTGAAAAAGAGGCAAGGTACAATGCAAAAATAACTGGACTCATTTGTGACTATTAAAGAGAGCTCTATTTGAAACGCGCGCGAAAAAAAAATGCTTCTCATGTAGGATATTGTTTTGGTAAACTATATTTAAGCGCGAAGAATTTCTTATATTTCCCAAAATATTAACACAGGTAACATATTTATACTCTCGAATTGGAAAGTAAGAAAAAAATAAGAAAATATAATGTTAGGCATAATCTTAAATTTGTTAATAAACATGAATTATACTAAACATTTTAATTTTATATGTATTTTGAAAATTCTAATAATCTAAAAATATTTACTACTATTTTAAAGAATTCACTTTTGTTTTAATCACATAATACTTCTATCATTTATTTCGTGTATTTTTATATATTGGAAAAATTCGAAGAATTATGATTTTTCCAACTGCATTTATCAAAGTTTCCGCACCCTTCCTTTTTATAAAGCAATTTTTTTGAGAAAGTCTTTCACTACGCTATAATAACGGAATTGTTTTTATATATTATAATATTTTAAATGAGAAATATGTAGAAAACTCTTCTTTCATCAAATATCATTTTTTGAAATACCTCGAGTTGGAATAGCTCATTAAGGAAAGCTTGAATTGTAAAAAATAAGACTTTCTTAGTGTGAAATCTAGAAACATGAAGTAGTTCCAATATGACAAGCAATTGATTTAGACTATGCTTGCAGTAATATTTTGTCGATTCACTGATTTCATATTTCATCATTTGAGCTACGCTGTTCACGTGGGACCTCGTAAGTGATGAGGGTGACTAATGAACTACCATCCCACTCTAAAAACTTCCCCCAATGGGAGGACCGAGCCTCGGCAGTTTTAACATTCATCATCTTTCTGCATAATCCATTGGGCGCTTGGGGCGGGCGCCCAGGAACCTGGAAGGGCGCGAAAGATCCCTTCACCAGATTTTCTGGTAATAAATTTCAATCCACCAGTGCGAAGGGGGCCCCTAGATTAGGGATAGTGATCTGAAATCGATTAATCAAAGAATTGATTTTTCGACCAAAAAAATCAATTTTTTATATCGATATGTAGCACTGAATCGATATAGAAAATCGTCATTCTATTTTTTCTACTTTGGTAAAAACCATAAAATTATTCACGATTAGTTGAACGTACTGTTTTTAAGACCTTGTAATATTACGGTGTTGGCGGTTAAAGGGTTAATAACTCAAAGCCTCGCGAGATGCCTGTGTGCTTAGTTTTCTTCGCCTTTCTTTAATAAATAAATAAACATGTTACGTTTGTAATATGTTGTATTTGTTGATATTGCGTCACTTGTTAATGTCTTGATTGACTGACTGTCGTAATATACTGTGATTAGCGAAATAAATATTCATTTTTATGTAGTTTTTGTTACGGAATAATAAGTAATTTGGGGGATCATCTGTTCCTTGTGAGCGTCTTTTTTCGATTGTCGGCAACATTGCAAGTGATGAGCCGAACCCCGCTTAGATCCGAGTAGACTTACTTGACAGATTATTGTTTTCAAAAAGCTTAGATACTAAGCATTGGGAAATATAAGTTGTAATATCAATTTCTAAACTTTTTAATGTAACAAATCCATTCAGAAAATAAATGTCTTCTTTTATACATGATACTTTGATATGGTAATAAAAATAATTGTAATTGTCGAATTCCGTGAACTAAAAAATTCCCCGATTTTACTGATAAGAGATCGTTTGTTATGATATGTTTCTTATTTTTCATAAAATGGATTTATATTTACATTGTAAATGCAGACTTGAAAAAAAAATCGATTTTTTTAGAAATCGATCTTTTAGACCTCGATTTTTTTGTGAATCTATTCATCAAGTTACGATTCGAATCGATTTAAAAATGGATCTTTTTAGGAAAGAATAACTCTCCCTATCTTAGATGCCCGAAATAAGCTGAGTTCGAACCCATGATTTGACATCCACCTGGAGTTGGCGACCTCAAGTACAACACCGCAGCCACAACATTTTTTCGAACCTTTATCGGTGCTCATAGTGTTGTTACAACATAGGATAGCGTCTCATTTGGCTGTATTGATTTCGATCACTGTAGATTCAACTTGGACACTAAAATGAGTATTCTATTAGAAAAAGATTTGTTTTTTTCAATCGACAATAAAATGTAGATTTCTGTTGATTTTAAATATGGGATAGCAAACAACATTTCATAGAATATACTTTATCACGTAACATTAAATTGCTTATTTTCCTTCTTAAATCGAGTTGAAAATAAAATATACATCTTATAGTCAAGTGTTTGTTAAGAGATTTAATTTTATCTCCTTTTGGTGTGTAGATTAAATAAAATGAAATACAGAAATACTTCGTATTACTTAAAATGCGTTGAGAGTGGGATTGATAATTACAGGAACTATAGAGAAATTTTATTTTGAATACAATAGCATAAAACAAAAGCAATATATTTTTTTTTAAAAATAGGAAGAAATTTTTTTTTTACATAATTAGGTTTTGTTATGTTTGATTACAATCTTGGCTTAATCCTTTTAGGGCAATACATAACACTGATTCTAAGAATTGTTCAGACTAGGCTTCCAAACACGAAGATGAATTAACATTTTTTTTTATTCAATGACTTTTAGCATGGGAATTGTGTGAAGGGAAGTAAAAGCCCGTAAATATTCATTAAAACCCAATCAATACCAAACATCTGAGAGGTTTTCTAAGAACAAGTATGTTTCAGAAGAAAAAGCCATTCAAAATATACGATGAAGCTTGAAAACTTGCCAAGGGGTCGAAGAACGGCGCCAGTCTCGTCTTAATTGCAGTTCCTGAAGCTGTACTAACAAATGATAAACTAAATGCTCGTAAGTGTTCTTCAAAAAGAAGGTTTTTGATCAATAAAGTGTTTACAAGTAGAATTTTATGAGGATTTTCTTTTCTAAAAGGATTTTGCGTTACTTTTCAGTCATTTAGTGCACGTTTCACACGCTACAAGCACTTGTGAAATTAAGCATTAAATGCCCACTGAATGTTCATGGGTGGGAATTACATGTGCACCTATAAGAAAAACTTATTTAAATCTGTAGGTATTATTTTTATAGTTTAAATTGTGCTAATATGGATAAATGTTTCCCAAAATAAGGATGAATAATTAGATATCTGTCTTATAGTAAGTACCCGGAAAAACTTTGTACATGTTCGGCAGGGTTTATGTATGAAATATCTTATAGAAAAAATAGAACTTATTTGGCTGCCCCGAGGAAAATTTCATTGAAATGCTTCGAAAAAAATCCTTTCCTGCTCTAAGCAGAACAAAAATTTCACTCATGGTATCAATAATTTTTAAAAAAATGAAATAGAAAATTTTTAAGAGCAAAATTTTGTTTTTCGAGTTAATGCAGCTTTAGCTTTTACAATACCTTTTGGATGACAAAACTAAATTTTGTTTTTATTTTCATAAAAGTAAAACATTGTTTTGTCTTTACTTTCGTGTAAGTTATTTAACCACTTTCACTGCTGTTTAACTAACATGTTTTTGCTTTTTTTGATAAATTTACATCCCACTCTATCTTATTTCATTACTGTGTTTGAGATGGTTTTCTCTTAAACGTTTGTTACTTCTTCAAACTAATTTTAAGGCACGCCTTGTTTTTATATGCAGGTGGCTTTTATAAAAACAGTGACCCCTGCCAGTGAGTCGGTATTAATGAGGTTTTTCTTAACATCATTAGTGTGTGTCCAATTTTAATAAAACAACCTTTCTACATTTACTTTTGAAAATTGATCAAAACCTATTTTCCTCATTTTAATTTGGATTTAATTTTGAAAATTATTGAGCCCATAAGAAAAGGACAAGATTCAATCTTAAGAATTCTACAAACATGTATGTTATAAATATTCTTTTATCTCTCTATTTAAAATTTCACACAGTTCTTAAAATAATTCATCACGTATTTCTCAACTTTCTAAATTAATGCTCCTAATATCTTAAATCCTCATTCTTTTTTACGTTAAGCTTTAAGGTAAAATATAAGAGATGTGAGATTTGATTTGAAAATTAATGAAGATTGTGATATTTTGTGTGTCAGAATATAATTCATATAAAACTGAGAAAAATGAGTTTTATTAATTTCATCAGAAAATTTACTTAAAATAAAAAGTTATTCTGTTCAATATATGCTATTTATTTGTATACAATAAAATAAAAATCCATTTCTTCTTTCGACAATTCCACTCCCTAAAAACAAATCAGCCCTGTCGAGTGAATACTTAGGTAAAAGATTTTATCGATAGATGAGGGTAGCAAAATAAAGAAAACAATGCTGGAAAAATAGGTACAAAAAGACCAATTTGTATCGATGATCAAAAAAGCAAATTTGTTCAAAAATCATCAAGAGGCAACTCTTTATAAACATTTATTTCTCTCAGAAAATAGTTGAAATGGCTTTTGGCTGTAGAGTCCACTCTTGTTTTCGCGTACCCAAAGGGACCGTAAAAGTACTTAGGAAAGAGATTCTCGTGATTTCAAATGTGTGTTCAAAAAGATATTAGCGTACTTAAAGAATTTTTTTCAATTTTTGAGAAATAAGAAAAGTTTCACAGCTTCTATTTTTAAGTTAACATTTTTAAGAAATCATTGATTAAATGTGCGATATATTTCCTTATTTTTAATGTTCTTAAGCTTTTTTCCTTTTTTGTAAGGAATTCTCTATTCTAAATGAAGAGAAATCTCACTTGGGGATGATTCTAACCAGAAATAAAGGATAACTTTTAATGGAATTGAGTTTCATTTGAGGAATAGAATCATAGAGTACAAAAAAATGACATACAATTGTTACGGCATGGTCTTCTGCATGACTCAGCAGTCCAGTAAATTCTTAAGAGATCCCTATACCTCACAGTAGTCAGAGGAAACTTTATTTGAATGACCAAAGTGTGGAACTTAGCATGTGCTCTTACAGAATATTTTCCTCTAAAGGCCCAGCACACAAGAACTTGCGTACCCTCTTAGCTTACAAGTCCGTTTTTTACCTTCCGTCGAGTACTCTTAGAAAAATTCCACTAAATATCCAGATATGCTATTTTTCTGATTTTTCTTATTAATTCGTTAAACCTGATCCTCTGTAATGTAAGACAGAACATAAAGCTATTTCCTTCATTATATATGCATATATATGCAATAATTCCCCCCCAGCATCCTTTTAATTAACTCTTTTTAATAATATTCAAATAATATTTTAATTATTTGGTTCGAAACTAACATCCTGATCTTAATCGTAATCGACTAATATTATTGCATCATAAATCCCTTTCCCGCCCATTGTAACCAATCAGAGCTCTTATTACAAAAATGTCACGTGGTCATCAATGTCAGGTATAAAAACCGATGTCTCTGGAAACCACTCTCTCTTCGCTCGTTTTTCTGTAGTCATGTAGCCGACTGCAGCGCGTTCTGTGTTTGTCTTTGTCTGTGTTTGTGCCATTATGTTTGCTTCTTGTATGTGTAATACTGCCCCTACTTGATCTTTATGTGTTTCCGGATGTGAATAAAAAGGAATAACGATTTACATGAGTGCCTCTTCGATAATACCGTACTCGACTACGTTTCACGTCACACAGAAAATCACACCACTGGCCACGCCCTACATTTGGTTCGCCATTGTTTAAATCAGCCACTCTCCAGAAATATTATATAAAAATATGTCATATATATATACGGGAAGATATCGGCAACGGACTCGGGCGCTGCCTCTGACAACAGAACGAACGAGTATTAAAGCAGAGAGGTAGCGATTGTGGGAACTGGACGCGAAGAGACCAAGTTTCCGTTGATGATGTAGAAATGGGAAGCTGTAGGTCACTCACGACCTATATCCTATGTGCTTAGAACTGTGAAACCTTCTTCCGAATCAGAAGCGTTTTATCTTAACGTGATTATAGTCGTGTTTATGTTTTCATTTCTGACAGTCCTGTGTTAAATGTTCACCATTAAACGTTAATGTTTATGGTGAAAGACAGTGAGATTTTCTATTACCCCAGAAAAACACCGCGCCGTATCTCCATATATCAGTGTTTCTCAAACTGAGAGGCGCGCCCCTGGGGGGGCGATAACCCTACGAGGGGCCGCGAGCATATCGAAAATGAAAGATTTAAAAATAATTAATTTATTGGAATGAATTTAAACAAAATACTTTCACACATAATAAAAAATGCACTTTTACTCTGATATAATTTATAGGCGCTCGCGCGCGATATTAAGTCAACAAAAATAAAAACTTCTTCTATACCTAATTAGCTATCTTTGATCCTATAACCAAATAAAAAAACTTTTATTTGATTTGCTGTAATCCCATGATGAGATATTTTTTTATTACGCTTTCTGTTTAAACCTAACATACAACTCTTTCAGAGAAAAAACAGATCCCAGAAGCAGAATCGAAAATATTTAGGAACAAAAAATTCATCACTGTCCTTATTTTTGAAATACTGCACATTATAGCTCTAATCTGTTTAACCTTCTAAGTTATTGGTACAGTTAGTTATGAGCCATCTCTTATGTGTTTGTTTCTCATTTAGGGAAGTTGTAAGTAATGTATTTCTCTGTTACGCTTTTTTCCATGCAAAAGAGTTTTATGATATTTGGAAAACCACGGAGAGCGCACACACACACACACTTTGAAGGATTACTTGGCCAAGACTTATTTTTACGAGTATTCTATACTTATAAAGCATAACGCGAAAAACGTTTTACACAATTTCATATAATAATAATGAATACACTTTTTACCCGGAAGTGGTCACGTGGGACGCACAGATTACGAAATCGTTAATTCTGGCAAAACTGTTTATTTGTTACCAAATAAAAATTGAAAAGTCCTTGAAAGTAGGTAAGAAAACTATCTCTCAATTAAATTATTCGCTGGAATCACGATTTGTATCGTGTACAATAAAATAGTTATATAAAAAAAAAGGATTAGGGTGACTCAATAAACCCGCTCGACCGTATCGAGTGCGCGCCTGCTCCCGATTTAAAACATGTTGAAGTCTTTTCGCTTTAACTATTAAAAATAATACAATTATTCTTGATCGGAATTTTATATTATTGTTCATTATTTAACATCAAATATAAATGCTAATTCTGTGAGGCTTAAAATTACCATTCGCTTAAAATTAATTATAATTTGAACAACCATTTTTAAAAAAAATTATTTTACATTTGTGTAAACATTGTCGAGCATTTGGCTTTGCACTCCTTACAATTCAGCTATTATATCAATAATGTTTTATTTTCTTATTAGTGAACTCGTGCAAAGAGTGGGCACTTCAGCCGGTATACTTTTAATGTATCAGTGCTGCACAGATTATTTTATAACTAATTAATTAATACTAAATTAAGAACAAGTTTAATAAGTATTAACGACTCCCATGGGCTTGTCTTGCAAAGCAAAGTGTCTTGTCTTACAATGCTTATGATTAGAAATCGACCCTCTGAGTTTTTTTCTATATTTAGCAGATAGCTATATTTTGTCCTCTAAGCAGCCACCGCATTTTGCAATATGTTCAATTTAAAAATTAGAGAAAGGAAAAATAACAATAATTATCCTATTATTTTATTTATTTATTGCTTAAAAGTAGTATACAATTTTAATACTTATGTTACTAATTTGTATGGTTTATAATTAAGATCGCGTATTGTAGCTATAGCGTCAAAGTGCATTATTATTGCATTCAGTACATTATTAATGTATAAAGGGGTGCAATAAAAATTGTGATCGAAAAGGGGGGAGCCAGTATTGAAAGTTTGAGAAGCACTGCCATATATATATATATATATATATATATATATATATATATATATATATATATATACAGTGGTAGCCAAAATTGTAGACACTTTCTTAAATTGTTTTGATTCTTAAGTTTGTGTGCTTATTAAAAAATGTTGCAACGCACAAATGAGCCCATTAATTGGACAAATGATTATTGATCACAAGTTATATGGAAGGATGAAACCATATATCGTTATTCGGTAGTGATATCATAAAGTATGTAGGACGTAGAATGATAGGAATGCTACATCCTGACGGCATCCAGACAACTGTGAAAAACACGCTTAGTTTAATTATTTATTCATGCATATCAGAAGACGGCATAGGTTGCATTCATATCATCGATGGGACACTGAATGTTATAAAATATATTGCCATATTTCTAGAACACAAATTTCTACCTTCCATCAGGGATCTATTTGCCAACAATGCTTCATTTATTTGTCAGCAAGATTCTGTTCCTTGCAACACAATAAAGTAATTGAAAGACTGGTATCGTTCTAAAATCACTTAATTTTTGTCCTAGCCAGGGAACAGTCCTCACCTTAGTCCAATGGAAAACTTGTAGAACCGTTTGAAAACTGTTGTACAAATGAAATAAAAAGGAACTATTTGAGGATATAACTGTTTCCTGGCCTCATGCAATAACGAATGAACAGCTTAAAGCAATGAAACATCGATGTGAACCTGTAATACAAAATACCCCACTAAGTACTTATAACTCACTTAATGTTGTTTTTTTAGTATTCAACTCTCTTTAAAACGATGTAAAATACCTTGCATTTGTTGAAACCTAAAATTTTCTACAAACATACAAATTTAAAAACAAAACAATTTTAAAAGGTGTCCACAATTTTGGCCACCACTGTAAGAGTATGAGTATATAAATATGCCAAACGGTCTGAGGTCAAACCCCAAGGCTGAACAAGGTTGACTCAGTCTTTCATCCCTTTAGTGGGTCCATAAATGAGTACCAAGCTTGCTTGAGAACTGAACACTCGAGTATTCACATCAGACTGCCCACCTAACCGGAACATCTTCTCATGCACCTCAAGGCTCAAGTTTGCGCATATGGAGTTGGACACAGTAGAGCTTGGAACTCATGGGCTGTCGCGCCACAGAGTTAAGTTTATATATATATATATATATATATATATATATATATATATATATATATATATATATATATATATATATATATACATATATATATACATAAATATATATATATATATATACATATATATATACATAAATATATATATATATACATATATATATACATATATATATATACATATATATATACATATATATATAAGTATTAGATACGTATATATATGCATATATGTATATATATATATATATGAATAAATATATGTATATATATTCATATATATATAATACATATATACACACATACATATATATATGTATGTATGTGTGTGTATACTTTACTGCATGGTTTATTATCCACGTGTGTTAGAAATAGGATTAACTTTTCAAAATGTCTTTATCCTGTACGGGGAAGGTTGATCCATAAAGCATTGCTGAACCCTAAATCGCAGCCGTAATTTAGTGACAGCTTTAGAAATCATAATAAGTCTCCATTTTAGTCCAAAGACTCTTGTTGTACCTACATTTGTGTGTGTGTTATGACGCTTGAACTCCAATTTCTCTCTTCTTTGGCATTGTAGGTTATACAACCTATTCACTTGGAACATTATTTTATTTTATTATACTATGTATACACACACACACTTATATATATATATATATACACTGGTGTGCAAAAATTAAGGACGAGACGGTTTTTTCAATATAACATTGTACAAAAGCTTTCCAAATCAACACATTTAATACCGTAAGATCTCCAATACGTAAGGACATGTGTAATATGTAAGCAACACTTACTAAAAGAGAAATCAGAGGGATAAAGAGAAGCTTGATTGAAAAAGTAGCATAGAGCGCAATGCGACTGAAGGCCGAAACATCCCAGTGATGGGTGTCCAGCAAGAAACATCTGGTCTTTAGTAGGGGATATGATCTCCCCTGACAGCTAGGCAGGTTTCACAGCGTCTGCCCATGCTGAGAATGAGGGTGTCAATGAGTTGTTGAAGCATTTCTGCCCATTCGTCTTGCAGCACCAATCGAAGCTCCCGAATCGTTACTGGTGGTAAGGTACGAGCTGCCAAGCGTCTGCCTAAATAATCCCATACATGCTCGATGGGATTGAGATCCGGAGATCGTGCCGGCCAGTCCATACGTTCAATATCCTCACTCTCTAAGAGCTGTTCGGCAGCTACTGTGCGATGACATGGTGCATTGTCGTCAATGAAAAGGAACTGCAGACCCATAGCGCCTCTAAAAAGAAGCACATATGGAAGAAGAATCTCGTTACAATAACGGGTCCCGTTGACTGAACCTGCGTCGAAGATGTGAAGGTCTGTACGTCTACCAAGCATGATGCCTCCCCAAACGAGAACACCGCGACCTCCATACCTGTCCCTTTCAATGATGTCCGAGGGATGATTGCGGCTTCCCCGCTCTCTCCAGATGAGTATGCGATGAGAATCGCTACTCAAACTGAGTCTGCTCTCATCTGTAAAGAGTACTCGTCCCCATTCATTGTCTCTTCAATTCCGGTGTTCCCGGCACCACAGAGAACGCCTTCTCCGATGGGCAGGCGTTGAAGGTACACACCTTACAGGGCGTCGTGCAAACAGACCACCACCGTGCAGTCTTCTGGCCACGGTAAAACAAGATATCGGTCGTCCAGGCGCCTGTGTCGTGTGTTTAGCGATTTCTCCCGCTGTCTGCCGCCTGTTTCTTCTGGCCTGTAAGACAATGTACCGGTCATCTGCGGGTGTGGTTCCTATTGGACGACCAATACTGAACCCCCGGATAGCTGTTCCTGTAGTTTGAAATTGTCTCCAAAGTCGTGAAACGATGCTGTGAGCAATTCCGAACTCTGCAGCCCCACTTGTCACACTGCGGCCTTCTTCCAACTTCCCAATGATTCGACCTCGGGTAAAAGCATCCAGATGTCGTCTAACAGATTGATTATTCGCCATTTCTCGCTGAGGCAGCAACTCGGTGTGATTTTAACTGCTATACGGCGGGCAATCTCTTTGCCAGAAATACTGATCTTACACCGACAACATGCTTTATACTACTCAGACACTCCCCCATTACGTCTACCTACATATCTGCGCATGTGCTACCGTACATCATCTTATTTAATCTCCTGATTGGTCTTTCCGTCCGCTCTGCCTCTTCGTTTAGCTGATATGCTAATTTTTCGACTTCGTCCTTAATTTTTGCACACCAGTATATATATATATATATATATATATATATATATAGCTATAAAACCTAAGTATTACGTGTTAAGACAGGAAATATTAGGCACAGTAGTACAATAACAAACTTCTGGCCTTAAGAACCAGGATTGCAGGCATAAACAAATTTTAGAGCTAGCCAACCTTCACCTGTAATTTGCCTAAACCACTGAGCCAAAGGAAAAGAAAAGAATAATATTAGGAGAAATTTAAATATTACAAATAAAATCACTATACTATTAAAATATAACGATAAAATTATAGCCTACTAGTATTCACGGTTATAGATTTAAAGTCGATGCAAAAACAAAGATAGATTGTAAGACTTACTTTGTGAGTATAGCAACTAGTTATGTTTCCCGCCAAATACAACAGAGTGAAAGCAGTACCGCATAAAGTAATTTAATAAATTATGATAGAATAATATAAAGTCTATATATATATATATATATATATATATATATATATATATATATATATATATATATATATATACGTTTTAAAAACCATAAATATATATTGATATAAAATTTTGTATAAAATTAATGATTACAAGAATATTTAAATAATAATTTTATTAATTTATTAAACATGTGGCACCATCTATTGAATAATTGTATAATTAATTAAAAGTACTAATATTAAAACATAATGTCAATAATAATTATAAATACATATTGTATTTTCACTGAAAACTCTTAGAAATATAATTGTTCAGATATATATATATATATATATATACATATTTCACAGGTAAATGATGGAATTAGGAATCTTATCAAATCCCTAATGGAGATGATCACTTGACGGGAGATGTTAAAATAAAGTCACTTCAAGGTCATTTCCCTGACAAAGGTAAAGGTTTTTGAACGAATCCCTTGGCTGTTTCAGTGAAATGATGAAATAATATTCTCAAAAGTTTAAAAGTGTTTATTTAACAAATATGGTGCTTTATTAAACGTAGAAGTAAGTAATACAACAATAGTCAATGAAATTATTTGAAACTAATTAACAAATAATTCGAAAATTAGGCTGGTATTTTTTGACGAATTGACATCTTTCCTCTCTGTTGCTTACGCACTAAAATATCAATCCCTATTTTAATCCTATGATGCCATTTTTTTAAAGATATGGAGTTGATTTTTAGGGGACAGATAGTACGACCTTCATGGTTAGAAAGTACAAGGACTCGGTCCCTCAGATGTCTCCTCTCCCCCTGTATAGCATGTTGCCAATGCAAATCCTGACTAGTTCACTTAATTATTTCACTGAAAGATTTCAGGGATTTTATACAATCACTTACTTTCATCAGGGAAATGACCTTGAAGAGACGTTATTTTAACATATCCCGTCAATTTATCATCTGCCTTAGGAATTTGATGAAATTCCTAATTTCAACATTTCCCTGTGACATATATGGCAATATGGCTATTTGGAACGGAACTTGTAATTTTGAGCCTCGGCCAAGTGATAAGGATGACACCAGAATTCGTTTCGCCTCCAAACTACCTCACCATGTCAACGCTCGGCAGGTTTAATATGCATCCATCTTCTCTATACTACAACCCATGTGTAGCTTCGTTAAGAAATTATCAAGTAATTAAGTAATCAATTTATCTATCTTTCTCGCGTTTTTTGGAATCAAATTTCTTTCTCCGTTGACCTTGAAGGTTATACAACTTTTTCTCAATTAGTATTTTGTTTTATTTTATTACACTATATATGTATGTATATATGTATGGAGTCCAGCAGCTGAGTGGTTAGTGCTTCACTCTTCCACATCACAGGTCCGAGGTTCTAACTCCGGACTGGGTAGACCAGCCTTTCATCCCTTTAGTAGGTCGATAAATGAGTACCAAGCTTGCTTGGGAACTTAACACTGGGGGTTTTGCATCAGACTGACCACCTGACCGGAGCAAATGCTCATGCACCTCAGGGTCCGTCACGTATAATGATTTAAGCACTGTAGGCCTTAGTCTTCATGGGCTGTTGCGCGACTGAGTTAAGTTATGTATCAATGTATACACACGCACATGCATAGAGCTAAATAGAGAGTGAAAGAGGAACCAACTTTTGCATTATTACCTTCGTTTGTAGTAAAACGCATGGAATACTTTAATTGCTTCTCAGTTAATCTCTTAAAATATTTCTAAGACCAACTCAAATGGTTATATTTCGCAACAAAACCCGAGCTATTGTTTGGCTTTGAAGTGTTTTTCCCGAGAGACAAGAGTCTTAGAAACTTTAAAAGATGGTTGCGTTGTCTCGAAATTTGATTAAGGAGGATTGTATAGTAACGAGAGTCAATGAAGTTTTGAAAGGGACTGAACTCCACAAACAAGAAACAAATGAGAGATGGATTTTTTTTTCTTTTTGAGGACATTTGATACTCTTAAAAGCCTATACAATGCAGGGGGAGTAGGTGGTGTAAGACTGACAAGCTGGTTTTCACAAATGCTAGGTGGTCAACTAGTGGAAAGATTTTATCATATCTCATTCTCTCGAAAGATATAATGTCTGCCCATCGTCCTTCTTGCTTTTAAAGGATGAAATAGCTTTTCTGACTTAGAAAATTACTTAGATTTTGTGAAAATAGGACAACTTTTAAGAGTAATAAACTTTTTAAAAAAGAAAATATGTTTGCCTTTTTTATTAAAATAGTTGATGGTAACTTAAAGACATTCCTATATATATATATATATATATATATATATATATTAACAACAATATTTAATAAAAATTTTAAATTCTAATATTCTTCATAAAAATAAATTTATTGATTATATATAAATGTTAAATAATTACAATTTATTACTTTAATTTACTTTCACTAAAAGCTCCCAGAATGTTCACTTTAACTGAGTATTGCTTATATTTACAATATTTATATTAATGTATTTCTATGTTCTTTATGAGTGGCTTCATTTTTAGTCAACACCATGAGACAATATGAAAATGATGTATCTAAAAATTAGTCCTCAGCTGATTCTGCAATTAGACTTCCGAATACAAGTATTCTGAATTCAAATGCTGCAGACATAACTGAATATTTCCTTGCTGTACCAAACTACATTATACTAAACATATTGTAGTACTATATTTTAGTATTTTAAAGTCGTACAACATGAGCTAAAACTTCCTAAACTGCCCCAATTTAAAACTGAAAAAAATTAAATTTTATGAGCAAACCTGACTATTTTTAACTTAAGTTAGTATCATTATTATTTTGTACATAAATTCTTCCTGTTTCAAAACTTTTGTGAAATATTAGGTTAAGATAAAGCTGAATAAACTGACGTCTAAAAAAAGGCTATCAATATTATGCAAAAATATTTGGATTAAAAATAATTTTGGATTAAAAATATAATTTTCAGTCATATTTAATAAAAATAGTGTTTTAATGTAGAACATACATTGGAAAATAACATATTAAAAAAATTAGAGTTATACGGGCATTATAAGTTTTTGTTTTATGACTTTACAAACTTTAAATGCGTTTTTCTCAGACTTTTAATTTTGAAGGTATAAGTGTTTTCTAATCCCTAAGGCTTTTTTCCTGTTCAAGATAGAGCCTTGAATTTTTTTGTATATACTCCCAAATGTATGTTCTTTAAAAGTTAGTATGGATTTAGGGCTGAGAACTCTAGTTATTTTTCGAAAAAATGCTAAAGTTGATATTTAAAAAAATTTCGTGTTTTTTCCAGGTTTTTCTAGAAAAATAATTATTAAAAATCAACAAGGGATTAGATTTTCAAATCCATACTAATTATTGTTTGTAATAATCTAAGAATCATAAATAGCTTAAAATTACTAAATTTTTTTTCAAAAATTGAGTATTTTATAAGAGTTTGAAAAAAATTCAAAAATTCCTAATTTTTTAAAATTGTAAAATAATGACTGGTCAAACTGACTTTTTGCTTACAGAATCAGCTGAATAATATAATCTAAATATAAAACATCAATTATTTTTACTGTAACTGTCTCCAAAAACATTTTTTGAAAAAGGGTACCGTGTAGCCTTAAACTACCGTAAAATCTGGCGTATATATAACGCGCACCTATTCTTCCAAACTGATTCTTTTAACATTTAGGTATATTCATCCTTATGACGCGCCCTTTTTAACAAAGAAATCTGAAATATTAGTACACATTGCTCTTGTGTTTTTAACTCATTTCTCGAATGTATTATCCCACACTTGAAAAAATAGTAGACTTCTCGAACTACAACTCTTTCAGTTGATAAGGCAAGGCGTTTCTTTAAAACAAGTAGTATTTCCATACACATAAAAGTCAACTTTGTTATTTCGAAAGCTGCCGTTTTGATACTCAGCGTATATCCTGAAGTTTCGATCATATTTTTTGTATTCAAAGTGCGCATTCGACTCCCGTCACTGAAAAGCATGACTTTTTAAAACCTGTACAGAGGGGGCGCAGCAATAAATTCAAGTAAGACAGAAATGCGAGCATCTATAGAATTCAGTAATTTTATAAAGGAGTATTGAAAAGAAATTAGATCCGTACAGAAATTTAGTATTCATCTGGAAGAATAATTAATTACATTAATTTTCGGAATGTTCATTTGTCATAAGCTTCAGCTGATACGACAAACTTTCTAAAACACACCCACAGTCACCATAGGTCCATATCTTGAGTTAAGATCCATTCCATCCCAATGGAATATTAAATAGAATCTGTCAATTACTGGTATTTTGGAATATAAACAGGACTATATATTTTTCCTGACAATGTTTTATTATCCTTTCAGGGAAATAAATTCTTGCCTTTCCAACTCATTCTGAAGTAGCTATTAAGTAAACAAGCTTTAAATGAAAAAGCATGATTTTAACATTCAATTGCCTGTTTTGAACTTGAAATCAATAATCATTACGAAAAACGAAATTCTCAATAATACCTCAAAAGGATATTTATCTTCTCAAAACTTGCATTGATAAAAAAGTATTCAATCAAAGTTCATGAAATTTAGATTTTTTTTAAAAAAAGATAAACAATTTTTCTGAAAAATTTGATTAACAAACTGATTGGGAGAAGTTTTTCAATGAGGCAATTTTTTTTCTATTCACACACTCAGTTTGAAAGAGTGCGCAAGAATTTTAATGATGACAGTTGAGAGATATTGTTGAACAATAGGGTCGTCTTACAAACATATACGGCTCGTTCTGAATAGATGAAGAAAAATCTGTTCCACCGTGTCTTTGTTTTAGCCAATGTTTGAAAAATAATTGTTCTCAACTCAATATATTTTTCTCTTTGCAAAGTAAACTTTGCCTCCACGTGTTTTACTTTTAGAGCTTTTTTACTGTTGCATGCATTCAAAGATTGTTTCCTTTTCCGCGGATGTGTGGAGATTTTCCATAATTTTTATCTATTATTGGTTTCTACTTTGATTTGTTCCTGATACAAGAAAAAAAAAGATTTTTTTAAATCATTTAATATTTATTGGAGCGTTTTATTATCCATCGGCAAGGTTTACTAGCTTATCGATGCAAAAATAATACCCCAATCCAGATTCCATTTACCCAAGGGGATATATTTCGAGCAGCACGATTGACAAAAACAACGCTATACATTTTTTTTTTCGTAAAATGAATCATTTTGCTTTTCATATATTTAATGTTTTAAATAAAATATAAAAGGTTAAATACATTCTGTTTACCATGGGATGTGATAAAATATCTCCAGATAAGATATAGATAAGCGATATAAGATATGACAGTCAAATTTTATAGTTAATTATTCTCAGTCTTTCAAAAAGAGAGAGAGATATATATATTGAATACAATTTAGCTTCTATTTTTTTTAATCATAGTCATAACAAAATAAATGTATTTCACCTGATTTGCAATTTATATCTTCATTGTACATTAAACTACAAAATAATGCTCCTTTTTTCTTTTCTAAAGTTTCTGAAATAGAATGTTCCTACTGGACAGAGCTATTGAATTTTTAGATAATTTCTACAATAAAACTCATTTATTAAAGAAATATTCAGTTATTGTTAGTTATTTTTCCGATCATGGAATTGCAGTGCTTTGATATACACTATTGAATCAACAAATTGCTTCAATTTTCCCATTATGTAATTTACATTTAAAAGAATTTCTTAACAGATAGTTAATACATGATATTTTTTCTCTCCTTTTACGACAGTATAATTATTTTTTTCAAGATTTTTTTTAGTTGAATTTGAAAAGTTTTTAATAGGTCTAATGTACATATCAAAATATTTTACGTCTACTTTTGAATTCTACAGTTGTGTATGTACTTTTTAAAATCATTGGATCATTATAATTCCTTATATTAAACGTATGGAGATCAAAAGAAATCTCATGAAATAACACATAAAAAAGAGTCACGGAAGATTGAGCAATAAAAGAAATACCAAAAACTAAATCAAGTATTCTTAAAAGAATATATTGCTTAGATACAATTAATTTTCCTTAAAGTGAGATATGTAGTATGGGGAATATTGTTCTAAAAATAAGTCTACAATGCATTATAAAATACATTTATTCTTAGGCAATATTACATATGATTCTAGAAAGATTTCAATAGAATACATGAAAAAATAAACAGCAGGAAAAAAAGTGAAATTTTTTACATATTAATTTTAAAACGCTGGGGTAAATGCTTCGTGAGTTACGGACCTAATATTTCTTAATTCAAAATTGTAAAAAGTCACCTAATTAAATTGCAAAAAATTAATCAACTTCAAGGTAAGTAATATTCTTTGATTTAAAAACTATTAAAACTATCTACACAATTAAAATTCATAGGTTAACAAATGTATATAGCTTTGTATGTACATCTATTTTCTCACGAACTGCGCAACGCAGAAACTCGTCAAAGGTAGATCGAAAAAGATTCGAGGAATCCGTTTTTACCATTTATATTCAGATATTGCAATATTTTAAAAGATATTAATTTGAAACCTTAAGAAGCATAATTGGTTTACCCCTGTTGGGTTTTTATTCTGTCGACCGCTATTACCTTTTCAGAGGAGTGAAGTTCCGACTTTCCCCACGTTTTTAAAAAAAACCATCCAATTCTTACTATCTACCTCAAACAAAAAATAACTACAGAAACAGAAAGATAATTATTTTGCCCACGATACGGTATAATGTTTTTTTACAAAATAATGATATTTTCAATTTTTTACGATTTTTTCTAAAATGAGTCAAAATTGATAATTTTTATGAAAATGATTTCTAAATCGTTCCATTCGAATTTTCTTTCGCGTTTATGAAATGATATTCTACACTTAAAAAGTTCATGCATTTCTCTTTTATAATCAATCATTTAAAGAATAAAATGTCAAACCTTTTTTTTTACGATTTTTCAAAAAATACTCAACATTTTAATTAAATATTTAATAAATTCGTTATTTATAAAAAATAATCGCATGAAACTTTTTTTCCGTGTGTAGAACAATAGTATCCGTATTCTGTATAAAGATTGAAAAATTGCTTAAAAATTACGGTTTTTTTTTAAAAAAATGTTCGTTTTTTACCCTCTTTGAGAGTTTTAATCACACACACACACACACACAATGTAGTATTTTTTCCATGTTTTGTTTAAAAATTATCGTAGTTTGCAATTGATATGTGAAGTTTGAAGGCTTTAACTTAAAAATGAAGCCCTCAAAAAAAATTAAAACTTTAACAAAGAACGCAATTTTACAATTGTCAAGAGTTTGGCTGCAAAAACCTGTTTGGTGCCAAATGACTATTTTTACCCCTGTGCATTTCACGTTTGATGAAAGGTTACACTAGATACTATAATCTACTAATGCCTATAAATAATGAAAATCACCAGATTTGGTGATTGAAAAATTTATTTTTGTTTCATTTTCTGTACATGTCTTAATTCAAAAATTTCATTTTAAACATCCGTTTATAAAGCAAAAATTTCTCTAATATTTGTGAGAAACTTAATCGCTTTTACTCCGTTACCATTATTTTAAACAAGTTTATTTGCAATACATTTAAATGTATTGTTTTAAAATAATACTGTTTTAAAATAAAGCAGTATTGTTTTGTGTAAATCATTAATCCAATTTTTCAATCGCTATGTATTGATGATAATGATGAATAAACCGTCTGAACTAAAAGAGTTCTTACTTTGCACTTTTAAAATCTCCGTGATTTTAAAAAAAATTAAAGGCCAAAAACTTATTTTTTTTTTACACTTTTTCATAAAATGCTCACAATTGAATATATATCTTCCTTTTATTTAAATGTCTTTTCACACTTCTATCGTGAACTTCGTGGCCCAATTGGCATAAGCTTGATTTCTACCAATTTTACTTAGGTTCAAAACAACATCATCGCTTATAATTTTTATGATTTCTTAAAATATACTCAAAATTTTATTCGCACGTTTAATAACTTCACCAGTAATTTTTTAATTGGAGAGATACGGTACGATACGGTATGGTTTTTTTTTTCTACAAAACAAAGATATTTTGCATATTTTATGATTTTTTTCTAAAATGAATCAATATCGATGCGTTTAAATGAAAATGGTTTTTAAAAACTCATACTTTGATCTTTTAGAGTTTGTGATTTAAAAAATAAAATGCCGAATTTCTTTTTTTTTTTACGAATTTTTAAAAAATATTTAAATGTTAAATATTTAATATCTTCTTATCAAAATCAAATTTTTAATAACTTGAAACTTTTTTCCCGTGTATGAAACATTCCAAAAAATGCTCACAATTTTAATTCAATATTTAATATAGTTGTGAAATTTTGTAATAATAAAAATTTCTACTTTTTCACCTTTTTCAACATACACCTATTTTTAAAAAGGTACATTTTTGTTTCCGGGGGCTAAAAAGTTGCAAAGTGAGTAAGTGCATATTAAAGTCACAGTATTCACCTACTCCAGAGCTTTTGGCGATGGACTTTGAAATTTGAACCATGGTCAAGTGACGAGGATGAGACTTGAGCTTTCACCCATCTCTCTTAACTACCATACCACACCAACGCTAGGATGTTTAAGCTATGGACAGATTCAACGTGCATCACTCCTCTTAACAGCGGATCTTCAGAGGTAACCAAAATTTTAAAAGGGCAGTAATAATTAATTCTGGGAAATTACCACGAGAATTTTGTAAACGAGAAATCACACACACACCAGGAAGGGCTGATAGCGAGAGGGGAAGGGTAATTTCTATGACAATATGTTATGAATTCAAAATTGCTCGTGACAACGCCGAGGGTAAAGAAACTTGTCTGACAAGGAAAAGAAGCGAAAAAATTTCCAAACAGGGAATTTTAAGTTATACACTTGGTAAAAGCCCGAGCAACGCCAGGCTAAGGAGGGGGTAGGGGAAACAAAGTAATTTTGAAAAAGAATATTGGAAGTGCGGATTTTGTGAAGGGAAGGGAAAATTTATAAAATTAGAGAAAGCCCGTGCAACGTCAAGCCATGTAGCTAGGGAATGATAATAAATTTTAAAACAATATAATTTGTATATTTAGAACTGGTTAAGAAAGAAAGAAATCACTGAATTCATTATCATTTTTTTACTGGCATAAAAGAAACTAATCAGTTTCATGAGTAGAATTCATTATGAGCTTAGAACATAAAAAAGCAGACATATAAAAATAAATTCAAAGAAAAACGTTTTTGATTGGATGTAACTATTGTTAAAATAAGCTATAACTAGGAACATATTAGCATTTCCTTTTGAAAGATACGAATATTGAATTGAATTAAAAAATACACTTTGAAATATGTTGATTAATAAATTAATTTGATGTAACAGATGACAAGTATTTTTTTTCTCTATCTTTCTTCGAGAACTAATCCATACATTTCATTTTAAATATATGTTAAAAATATAAAAATTACACATGCGCTCTATACACAAATATATATTGACACTAGATTTTACAAAATACACTTTAACTATCTCATAATAATATTTTCTCCTGTACTTCTAGTATAAAAGTAACTGCGACAGCAAAAAAATGAAACGAATTAACAAGAAGATTGATAGTTAAAGCATATATATATATATATATATATATATAAATCTCATTATTCATTTAAAACTTACTTATTTCAGTAAAATATTAAATTAACAATTAAATATCCCAATTTACATAAATGAATATAAATTAAAATAATTATTTTAAATATTTCATTGCTTTAAGTATATTTAATATTTACTATAATTTCACCCATTACTAAATATTTCTTAATTTTCTTAATCTGTAAAAACAATGTCAATTTTAATTTATGTATTCTATTATGTGTTCGTTTACGAAAACCTTATAAAATAAATTCGACGCTCCAAAATTCCCTTTTTCATAATATTGTTTCTAATGTGTCAATATATTTTTCCCAATTGTACCAATGAATTAAGAAGTTAGAAAATGCTATCTTTCTTAAAGATAAATCAATATAACGAGTTTGAAATCACATGAGGGATAGGAAGTATAACAACTGAATTCCATTTTTGCAATCTAAAGTTCTGCAATTTACCATTTTATACATTAACAAATAAATTCTTTTCAATAACATACAACAGTAAAAAAGTTATAGAAACTGTGCAATGCTGAACAAACTTCAAGATTAGAAAGAACTTATATGATATTCTGTTATTTTTCCCAATATTTGGCTCACTTTCTTTCCTAAAATGTGTCCGTTTGCATTGCAAATTTTTACAGTAATTCTGTATATATATATCCATGTCTTTAATCAAAAAAATTACTCTTAATTGTTTATATTATACAATCATTAAAATAAATATTGAATTGTTAAATTTTAGTATGTTTATAAATGATAAATAAATATAGAATGAGATAACTAGATGATTATAGAAATGTTTAGGACCTACGAGTGTATGGTTGCAAGCAGTAAAAAAAAAAGAGTGATTTATAGAATTAACCTAAAACAAGCATTATATATATACTGTTTAGTGAATGGAAATGCTATCGGAAACATTGTCATGAAAGCAATCCGCAAGAAAAAAGAGCGAGAAAGATTGATCCCTAATTCAGCTGTTGCAGGAACTGATTTGGCTTTCGTAGAAAGTGTAGGAGGGAAACTGTACTTACAGGAGAAGATAAATGCTTGACCATCAAGCCATTCATAACGGTTCTCGTAGCGCAAGTCGTTGGCTCCAATCCAAAAGGCATCGCTTCTCTTAAAAATGGGGCTGGAAGAATACAATTGAAGAGACGGCAATAAATAGATAAAAAACAGCATTAATCATTTTTAGAAATATTAATATATACATTGCAGTACAGTTAGATTAGTCAAGTAGAAACGATTTCCAGATTTAAATAAAAATAGCAGAACATCTTTAAAAAATCAAATGATATCAATATTTATTTTGAAAAACTACGAGAAACCAATAATGGATTTCATTTTTTAATTTATATTTTTAAATGTCTGCTCGATAAAAATTGAAATGGTTTAAGTAATTAATAATACCAATGAGATTCAAATCAAACTAAACTATGCTAACGGAAGATGTAGAGAGACGAAATTAATCACGAACAACTATAGCCTTCGTTAATTTGAGGATAGCTTAATCATAATTAATCTATCGTCAAATTATTTAAAAGCTAACTGCAGGATGTGATAATCAAAATGCTAATTTATAAATAAACGCCTTTTGTTTCAATATATTGCTTAATCGAAGTGACAGTCCTCAGTTTCATTAAAAAGCTTTTTTAGCTGAATTCAATAAAAACGTATCTAATAAAAATGGGATAATATTGCCGTAAAATTTAAATAGTTTTCTACGCCTTTTTATTAGCTGATGTTACATTCAAAGTTTATTTTTGTTCAAAATTTCAGCAATGTATCCTTGCTGACACAGAGTAACATGTGTGTGGGAATCAGTTCCTCAAGATTTCCTTCAGTCAACTTCTGAGTAAGTCTCCAGGTATCGTGCTGGAAATTTAGTTACTTAATTGTTCCTTTATTTAAGGAACGCATTTGGCTAGAAAAGAGTAAGAAAAATAAAAGGAACTTCTAGGAAAGAGAAGGTACAAGATATAATTAAGGAGAAAATAGGATAATTATGGAGCTACTATTAAACCTACATTCTATTAAAAACCACTTGAGTTTTGGAAATTATGAAATAAATAAAAGTTCTAATTATATATACTTTGAACGCATGAAATAGGATATTAAAACATATTTATTATTTATATAATGAGGTTTAATAATTTTAAATAATCCAATAAATGTTTAAGCTAATAAAATTATTTGTGAAATAAATTAAAAATACACTTCTAACAAAAATTATAAGAGCACTTGTTTAAAGCAAAAAACGTACAAAACATTAATATCATATTTGTCCTCTATTTTTTGTCATAATTTCATATGTCCTATTTTTGAAAGAAATGACTAGCTTTACGTTCAATTTCAGAAATATTGCAATCCCTTTAAAATGGCAGCTTTCACATCATTGGTAAATTAAAGTTATTTATATATATATAACATATATTTTTCTAAATAATACATTTTAAAGTTTTCCGTGGGATTCAAGCCTGAAATCTGATTTCGTCATAATTTTTTTCTCTTTTTTTTATCCATTTCCAGTTGGATTTAGATAAGTTACAAGAGGAGTATTAATCTATGAAAAATCTACAGGTAATTCGCACCGTCTAATAAAGTCGCAAACGTTATACTAAGATGATAATACACTGGTGTAAGAAATTAAGAGAATTCTCATTCTTGATCGATTATCTCTAGAACTAGAAGACTGATTTTAATGAAATTCGATATGCACATACATTGATACAATACAAAACAAATAGCCTTTTAACAATTTCAATACGCACACATGATCGTGCGTAACACTAGCTGGAGTTAGAAGGTATAAAACAGCTGTTGCAGATTAAGCAAAATAAATGGGTTAATTGGGAGTATGGTCTCCTCTTACAGCTATGCAGGTCTCTCAGCTTTATGTCATACTTGAAATAAGGTAGTTTACAGTGCTTGTGTGTGTGTGGCAATTGGTCACACTCGTTCAGCAACGCTGTTTTCATTTCCAGGATGGTTCCCGGAGTGGGGTTGCGAGTTCCAATTACCCTCTGAAGAGCGTCCCTGACATGCTCTTTAGGGTTAAGATCTGGAGACTGGCTGGCCAATCCATACGGCGCATATCCTCACTCTCTAGAAATTCGTCGACCAGAACAGCTGTATGAGGCCTCGCGTTATTGTCCAATAAAATGAACTCCGTGGCACATGCACCCCTGATAAGGTGAACATAGGGCTCCAAGACTTCATCTTTATACCTCACACCAGTCACAGAGCCTCTTTCAAAGATATAGAGAGATGTACGATCATCCAGCATGATCCCTGCCCTGACCATTAAACCTCCTCCGCCATAGTTGTCGGTTTCGTGGATGTTGGAGTGTAGGTAGTGGGTCCTGGTTCTCTCCATATGAGCGTGCAGCGAGGATCGATGTTTAGGCTGAAACGGGACTCATGGGTGAACAGAACGATCGCCCATTGATCTATACTCCAATCTCTATGCTATCTGCATTATAATAAATGGACTCTCCTGTTCGTATACATGAGTGAAATGCAAACAGCAGGTCTTCTGGCAAACAACCCTCTCTCATGTAGTCTTTTTGAAACAGTCACTCTTGATACACGGATTCTTGTGTCTGCATACAAGTAATGAGAGAACTATGGAACTATTTCCATAAGTTACACACGACGCTGGGTGTTAAATTGAACTCTCTACAAATCTGGACTTGACATTGGCCTGCTTCGAGACTTTATCCCATCACCTAAGCACTGGTGGTTACTTATTTTTACTGTTAAAATTTGAATTGAACCAATTGCTTCAAAAGAACTCAAACTCAGTGGTGCCATGGTCCATGTGGGCCAGGTTCTACTGTGTCCATCTCAGGAAAAGGGACCATAGGGCGCTGAGGTGCATGAGCAGATGGTCAGTCTGAAGCGAGAACCCTAGTTCCCCTTAGTCCCCAAGCAACCTTGGTACTCATTTATCGACTCCCTGCAGTAGGCATGAAAGGCTGAGTTGACCTTGCCCAGCTTGGGAATAGAACCCGGACCAGTAGTGTGGAAGTGCGATACGCTACCACTTAACCACTAGGTCTTGCTTCAAAATAACACCAAGCAATTCGCCGAGGTGTGCTGGCGAACGAAATGCATCATAACTTAATACGCGTTTATAAAGTCTGTTTTTCTGCTGGCTCCGCCTACACACACGTGCACACTTACGTATTTGCTGCACATTTGCATTTTTATCTATTTTCATCCCACTTCAGTCTCATTTAGTTGATAGTTGAAAATACAACCAAACCATTACTTATATTCATGAAATACTAATAAGGGTATGTTTTCACATATGATGCATAATACGCTAATTTTCTAAGGTAGCATATTATAATTTGTCAACACATGTTTTTAAAAATTTTTACAAAAAAATGAATAGATTTAGAAAAAAATTACTTAATAATATTTTTTTTAAAGTTGCAATTAATACCGACAGTATTTCACGATCTATTTTAAAAACATAAGCCTAAAAAGTTTTATATTATGTCTTCTTCAAAAATGGACCAATTCATAAAGTCTTCTTAAGGGGATGGTTGGCCATTAAGACTAAATTCTTAAACTGTTAGCTTAACTATCTGACAAAGGAATCAATATAGTATAGTACATGATTAATATATATATATATGTTTAAGAATTAAAAAAACTATTATGAACTGATTTTTTTAAAACTATTTTTAAAATGCTCCTTGCGCAGTTAAATTACATAATTTTTGTTTCATATATAGATGATCTGCAACCTACCATATATGTGCATGGGTTTTAAATTCAGAATAAAATTTGACGAAAAAAGATAAATTTTCTATACTGTATGAAATATTTCACTAATTATTACACATTCAAGATATTCAAAATAGCACAAAATATGATCCGTTAATTTTTTTTTAGAAAATGAAAGCACGGGCTGGTAAATTATATCATCTTGCATAACATGTTAAAATTTTAAAGAGATATGACGTAATTTGAAACGTAAGAAGCATTTTACGTAACAATGAAAAGGGAAAATTTATGAACTAAGAAAAGTGCGTTTAAAACATTTATTTGGGGAAGATATAAATAAAAAATAATTCATTAATTATTAATCAAAATGCAGACAGAATTATTCTATTAAATATAAGGAAAATTATTAGTATAAAAAATCAAAAACGCAATTTTGATCAAAATTTGACTTTGAGAAGTTCCACCATCCCCTTAAATTTCCCTTTTCTCAAACCCAACCCCTTTCCCCAACCCCTTTTCTCAAACTTTCAATACTGGCGACCCAATTTTCAATCATAATTTTTATCGCGTCCCCCCTTATATAATAATAATATATTGAATAAAATAAAAATGTACTTTGACGCTAAAGCTTGTAACGACTTCACACAGCTCTGGGATAAAATATTTATTTCAGTAAGAAAATCATCAAAAAATATTTTATCACAATTAATTAGCAAAAGGGTCCACAAATTTCGAGTCTCTTTCGCTGCATTATACATTCACTCTCGGTAATTCCACACTGAGTCTGGGTGAGTTCGCTGGCTCCAAATTCGCCATGCAGTTGCTCCTTCGCAATTTCCACGGTTCCAAAATCCGCCTTACTTCCCGCGCTAAGGTATAACTGTATCACAAGTTTTTAGCTGGAAGGACCTCCAAATCGGTTCCCTCACATAAAATTTCTTCGGTTCAGAATCCGCCTTAAATCGCGGATTCAGTATCGCTTTCCTATCGTTGATCGGGACTCAGACCGCTACCGGATCTCCCCAGTTTCGAATTCGCCGTACTTCGCCGTCTCACTATCGTTTTTCTTCCTCGCTGAAGGGACCTCACAACGGCTCCCTCAAAATCCAGTCCCCCTTTCAGGCTCTCTCGCTCCTTTTATATATCTCTCTGTCTAACAATCTCTCGCTTAATCCTCCTTCTGTGATCTCTTGTTCTTCTGCCGCCCCTGTCGGTCTCAGCCCATTTGATATTTAGCTCAATGGGCGCCGATGTCAAGGTGCACGTTGTAAATTTTCAGACGCTCTGTCGTCACCGAATAGCGTGGGGAAAACTAAAACACAATGTTACGGCATCTCTTTTTGATGGTACGGACAGTTTGGGAAAGAAGGTCCAAATCTTTGACCACCCAATCACGAAATTCTTTCCCAGCAAATTAGGGAAATGTCTGGAATTTTCCCAACGTCTGTCGGAAAGGGGCAAGGGGCCTGTTAGCAATTACAGGAAAGAGACCGGCTTCGTCACAAGATATAATATGATCTTATATTTACAAGCCGTACAAATTAATAAGATAAGTGTTAAATTCTTTATATATGTTACTCTTAAGAATATATACGAGGATTGGGGAATAAGTCATGACAACTATCTTTTTTCTTGTATATATTCGAATGGATTACAAACGTATATGTGTCGTGTGAAAGTTCTGCAGGCATTATGTGTACATAAAAAAACGGATGGCTCTATGATAGCTGGTAGTAGCGCAACGAGGACTGTGAAATCAGTCAGTTGGTTAGTGTCATGTGATGGAAGTAAACCGTGTTGAGCAGCGTTCTTACTTCAAAATAGCCGTTCTCCGAGGGAAAAATGCAATGGAATATCACAGTGAATTAGAGGAAGTCCTTGGAAATAATGCCTTACCATACCGTACAGTAGTACGGTAGGTGTACTGTGCTGTCATTCCTTTGCACCGTGAAGACCATATTGCTCTGTATACTAAAGTAATAAATTAGTGTGTTCCGATATTTCAGTGCTATTCATTGTCCACCCACGTAGTTAGCACCTTGTCCTTTCGTCTGTATATGTCACATTTTCCAACCGGACTGGTATCTTCAAGGAAAAAGACACTTGCAATGACTTTTGTCTCAAACCTTGTATTTTAAGTAAATTACTTTTAAGTAATAAGTTAATTATTATGTTATTTTTCTTTCTCCAATTTTTTATTGAAACAGATTGCAAAATGATGTTTAATTAAAGATTTATTTTCCCCATCCTCCATTTCTAAAAAAACACAAATGTTATTAAAAAATAGTCTAATCTATGTTGCTGTCTATCATATCCATTACATCTGGCATTTTCGCAAACGTTCACGTGAGTCTGGGAAACTAACGGACGTCTGCATAAAACATGTAAAAAAATGCTGCACCTCGTACATTCCAGTCACTCTTGGTCGAGTCGATTAGCTACCGAATCTATCTTGAATTTGCATTTCATAATTCACGTGTTAGTTGTAATTCACGGAATTAAGTATTTACGGCAGTAGATTAAAACAAAATCATAGATATATTTTTAAATCGTAGCGAGCATTCGACGATAATAAAGCCTCAACAAGTACACAGACGAGGGAAAATTTATAGCAAGTTCGAATGAGTTAGGAATCCATTTCAAAATACTTCATGAAGGCTCACACTGCCGAAAAAGATATCTTCATAGATTTCCCATCCATTTACGAAATCAAAGGGCAATTTTGTAATAAATCGCTCTTTCAATTTTGGGTAGAGGTGGATGCTGAATTTTCTACACTGAAAACAAAAGCATTTCGTATACTATTACCATTTTCAACATCAAACCTTTGTGAATCCAGATTTTCTGCGATGGATGCTTTGAAGACAAAATATAGATCTCAGCTAAATATCGAAAAATAACCCAGAGTTTCAATTTCTAATATAAAGCCTTCCTTTGAAAAACTTTGCTCTGCAAGACAATCCCATGGAAGTCACTAATAGTTATTAAACTTGCTGTTATACTGACTGAAGTACCCACTCTTTACACGAGTTTAATTTTTTAAAAATAATAATACATCATTCTTGATAAAATAGCTTAATTGTAAGGAGATTAAAACGAAGTGCATGACAATGTATACAAAAATGTAAAAGGATTTTTGAAATGTATGCTCATGTTATAAATAGTTTTGAACAAACTGTAGTTTTTAGCCTTGCAGAATCAGCATTTAGAATTAATGTTAAAAAATAAAAAAGAACGTAAAATTTCAATGAATAACAATTTTGTTACTTTTAATTTTTAAAGCGAGAAAACTTCAAAATGTTTTAGCCCGGGATCAGGTGTGCACTCGATACTAACGTTAACAGCCGCGTGTAGTGACTGACATCAATTCCCTTTTTCTTATATTTTTAACCCTCCAAGCGGTTAGCAATGAAAATTCGTCATTGTAAAGATACTTCAAAAATGCACTGCACGGTTTTTTTTGCCTTCAAGTAACATTTTCAAAAGCGGATTAGCCGTACTTTTCCGAAATCCTTTCCCCCTTTTAAAGGTTTAACATCTTGGAAGATAATTAGGGACGGGGTGAAAGCAACACAGCAGGACACTGATAGGAAGCTTTATGCTTCGCAAGGAACCCCGTGTTTTGACCCTGGAGCAATCGTAAAAAATCGAGGGGAAATTTCTTTAGACCCAGGAAGTGTTTATTTGTTACCTCGTTTTTTTAAAGTTTTGTAAAGTCCCAACGCATAAGTAAAATATGTTACAATTCCTTTTGGTTTCATATTAATTTCAAACTGTAACAAGTTGGGGCGTGTCAGGGCAATCTGCTATTTTATATAGTTAGACAAATTATCTTTTTTTAAGTATATTCTCTTTCGCTTCATTTTTCTTATTCAAAGCTTTCAGTTTTTGAAACATGATTATTTTATTATAAGATACCGAAAAAATTAATAAAACACCAAACTCTTTAAAATTTGAAATCTTTTCAATTTTCCAACCACTAAAAATGAATAAATATAAACTTCATCAAATCATTTGAAACATTTTCTTACACTTTGATAAAAATAATAACGAAAAAAAAACTAATTAAGATTTATTAGTTTTTTTTTTTCTTTAGATTTCAAAGCCCAAGTTTTCAGGGAAGTTTAAGTACAGTGCCTAGTTATATATTGTTAAAATACACCGAATTATATTTGAATTTTAAGTGCTTCAACTTCAGTTTACATCAAAGAGAACATGAATGAAGATTTTCACACATTTTTTTCTAACTTGAATGTTTGAATAAATGGTAATCAAAAATATACGGAAACATTTACAGTAGACATTTATGCATATAAATAAACATAAAAATCAATTTTAAATTCAAACTATTCAAAAACATTCGAATTATTGTTCAAAAATATATATTTATACAAAATACCTCAACATTTATCTTTTTTAAAGGCTAACTGAATAAGTAATTAAAATCTGGATATTTTTTGAAATCTCGACCGTATAAAGCTAAAAATTTTATGTTAGAAATTCCATTTGAAATTTCGAAAAAAAAATGCATCACGCAGTTAAAATTATTTACCGTAAGTTTTAGCAATTGTTTGAGTATAATAAAAATTTAAAATTTTTTATATAGCTTCTTTGGTATCTTTTAATATATTTCGAAGATTTCATACAATTCAGTTGAAAAGTGCATGCTAAGAGCAAAAAATATACTAAAAAAATTGATGAATATACAATTACAATAAATTCTTACGTAGAAGCAAAACTGAGAAGCTAAAGCGTAGGAATGAAAAATTTTGAGTATATCTGAAGTAGTTTTCGAAATATTTATTTTAAAGTTCAGAAAATTTGTGTGCGTTATGTGTTATACTTAATATTAATTAAATGGTTAAAATAATATATGTTAATATTAGTCATGTATAATCGTTTGATGACACATTCATATACTAATAAAAATTATCATGGTCATTGATGCGAATGTCAAGAATTTTATGTAATTTTAAATTCAGACATTAAAATATTGATGTAGAAAATATAAAACGACCATCTAAAATACATAAAAAATGCAGTCTGCTATAAAAAGATCTTGACAAACAAAATCCGGTAATATGTAAGGTAACCAACCCTACTTTAGATAGATTTGTACTACTTTTTCGTAACCGTATTCCTTTTAAAATTAATTCCTGCAGCCGAAACACACCTTTTGCACCCTTAAAAATTTATGTAAACTATAACGGTTAATTTTAATTTATGCAACTTGTGAGATGTTCATAATTAACCATTTCCGTCTAAACAGTTTACATGAAAAAAAAGTTTGGACTCCCTCATTCATTAGGGATTTATATAAGATTCTAACATTAAATTTTATTTTTCACCGAATAGTATCGAGTGGTAGTGTATAGTGCTTCCACACCACAAGTCTGGGGTTCTATTAACGGGCTGCGCAATGTCGACTCTGCCTTTCATCCCCTCTACATTGGGTCGATAAATGAGTACCAAGCTTGCTTCGGGTCTTAAACACTGAAGGTCTCTCTTCAGACAGACCACCAAATCGGGACATCTGTTCATGCACCTCAGCGTCCAATGGTCACAAGTATTATGATGGGCACAGTAGTTCCTGGCCCTCATGGATTGTTGTGCCACTGAGTTTGAGTTTTAAGTTTGAGGATTACCTCACTTTGGGGATACCCCTTAGATAAACATGTATTTCCACTCATTTGCAATTAAACATTTTTCTTTCAATTACGTTTATTTCAGAAGGAAGTTTGATTTTTCAAATGTATTTGCTTAATAACATGTATATTTGTGTATTATATTAAAAATTTGATCAATCCAAAAGTACATGTTTTTAGCTCCTCTAAAAGCTTTTAGGATTTTACAACTGATCTTACAATCCATATACGTTTTATAGTAGTATATTTAAAAATGAAGAAGTGAACTATTTTTTTTGAAATTTTAAATCCAGAACAACATTAATTGCAGGAGGGAAATGTAATTTTACAAAATACAAAATTTGGCTACTTAGTCACAGGTACTCTTCCTCAGTCACAACAACAAGCCAATTGTTGTTTAATAAGTGAACCAAGCTTAGGTATAACAGTAAAGAAATTCTTTGAACTGGAATTACTTCCAGATGGTTCTAAAGAAATTACAAAAAAGTGAAGAGGAAATTTATTGTGAGGAACATTTTGTTAGAACCTATAAAAGAGATAAAATGGGAAGAATTATAGTTCGGTTACCTATAAAGGAAAATGCAGAAACATTATTAGGATATTCCAAAGAGAATGCGATCAAACGACTGAATGATATTTGGGAAAAATTAAACAAAAACAATACAATGGGAACTTTGTATAAAGAATTTATGAATGTATATGAACTTTTAGGCCATATGGAGATTAAAAATGAAACATTAGATAAGATTAACTATTACATTCCTGATCATTCTGTATACAAACCAGAGAAGACATCCACTCCATTGAGAGTTGTCTTCGATGCAAGTGCAAAAACAACAAGTGGTTTTTCTCTGAACTCCATTTTACTAAACGGAGGAATTATTCATCAAGATCTCTTTTCCATAGTCAGTAGATTTAGAAAACACGGGTACGCATTTAGTGCAGATATTAAAAAATGACAGGCAGATACTTGTTGATCCTAATCAAAGGGATTTACAACGAATTATGTAGAAGACTAGGGCAGATGCTCCAGTCAAGACTTACAAACTAGCTACCGTAACCTATGGGACAGTTTCTGCACCATTTTTAGCTACCAGGACCTTAAAGCAGTGCTTCTCAAACTTTCAATACTGGCGCCCCCCTTATCAATCACAATTTTTATCGCGCCCCCTTATACATTAAAAATGTACTGAATGTAATAATAATGCACTTTTTTTACGCTAAAGCAATAATCTTAATTATACACCGTACAAATTCATGACATAAGTATTAAATTTTGTAAATGTTGCTTTTAAGCAAAAAAAAATATTAAGTAATAGGATAATTATTATGTTATTTTTCCTTTCTCTAATTTTTAAATTGGAACATATTGCAAAATGCGGTGGCTGCTTAGAAGACAAAATATAGATATCAGCTTTTTTTTAGAAAGAACTCAGTGCGTCAATTTCTAATCATAAGCATTCCTTTGAAAAATTTGCTCTGTAAGACAAGCCCATGGAAGTCGCTAATACTTTTTAAACTTGTTATTAATTTAGCATTAATTAATTAGTTATAAAATACTCTGTGTCGCACTGATACATTAAAAGTATACCGGCTGAAGTACCCGCTATTTGCACGAGTTCATTTATAAGAAAATAAAACATTATTGATGTAATCGCTGAATTTTAAGAAGAGTAAAGTCAAGTGCGCAACAATGTTTACAAAAATGGAAAATGATTTTTTTAAATCATTACTCAAATTATAATTAGTTTTAAGCGAACTGTAATTTTAAGCCTCACAGAATTAGCATTTAGAATTGATGTTGAATAATGAACAATAATATAAAATTCCGATGAGAAATAATTGTATTAATTTTAATATTTAAAGTGAAAAGACTTCAACATGCTTTAAACCTGGAGCAGGCACGCACTCGATACTAATGGTCGAGTAGGGTTATTCAGCCACCCCAATCTTTTTTTTAATAATTATTTTTATAGTACACAATAAAAATCGTAATTCCAGTGAATAATTTAATTAAGAGAAAATATACTCACCCCTACTTTCAAGAACACAGAAAATATTTCGGAAAAAAAGTTATCACACTTGGAACTCAGTCAAAACAAGTACCTTAAGATTGTAAAAAAACGTTTGTCACTCCCAAAAAAGAGGGAGACATGTGACAAATATATTTTAGTTCACACGTTAAGACTGTCAAACAGGAGGATAGTCTCAGAGCCATTGGTAACAAATAAACAGTTTTGCCAGAATTACCGATTTCGTGCACTCTGTGCTCGGCGTGACAGCTCCGGAATAAAAGGGTATTCATTACAATATGGATGTTCAAAAAAAAATTATGTAAAACGTTTTTTTCATAATGCTTTTTTATATATGTTTGGTAATAACTCATTGAAATAAATCTTGGCCAAGTAATCCTTCAAAGAGCTCTCTGTGCTTTTCCAAAAATCATAAAAATATTTTACAAGGAAAAAATCGCAGCAGAAATAGTTTATTTGCAATTCCCTAAATGAAAAAACAAATACATAAGAGCAGGGACGTAACTAACTGTACAAGTAAGTTCGAAGGTCAAACCGCAGCAACTACATTCTGCTGCCTACAGCTGATGACAATAATATAACAGTGATGAATTTTTTATCTTCCTAAATTTTTTTTTCGATTATGGATCTGGGTTTTGTTTTTTCTCATTTTGGTTTGAAAAGAAACCGTAATAGAAGTAGAAGCTTTAATTTTTTTATGACGTAATATATCGCAGATATATAAATTATATCAGTGTAAATGTGTATTTTTTTATTATGTCAGAAAGTATTTTGTTTTACTTCATTCCAGTAAATAAATTTTTTTAAATCTTTTATTTTCGATATCCTCGCGCCCCCCTTGTACGTTTAACGAGTCTACATTAGAGGGTGCTAAAAAACTCCAAACCAGATTATCTCAACTATTACAGAGAGGTGGTTTTGAGCTACACAAATGGGTGTCAAATAGCCCAGAAGTGTTGAAAGATTTATCTGCATCTTCCTATGTGTTTGATAAGGAATTTCAGGATGCTCCAGTGAAAACATTAGTTATGCTATGGGATCCAAAGGTGGATTGTCTCACATACAAAGTAAAGATTAGTGACAAAGTCAACTTCTCAAAAAGAGACGTGCTTTCAGAAATTGCAAGGCTCTAAAACCCTTTGGGCGTGATTGGACCCATTGTTAAGAAGGCTAAGATATTCATCCAAGAACTTTGGAAAATAAAATTAGATTGGAGTGAACAGCTACCACCAGATGCAATGGAAGAGTGGATGAACTTCTACCAAAAATTATCTGGAAAGTAAATAACTTCAAAATCCCAAGGTGCATTCTACTTCCTGCAACAATACGGATTGAAGTACATGGCTTCTCCGATGCATCAGAACGTGCCTATGCTGCTGTTGTCTACATAAAATGTTTCAACGAATCTGGACAATCTCAAACTAGATTATTATGCAGCAAGTACTGAGAGCCTCCTTTGAAAACACTCACCATACCGAGGTTAGAACTGTCTGCAGCTTTACTACTATCGAGATTAGTCAAAAAGGTTGTGCCAATTCTATAATTACCTATTCATAAAATTTGGATGTGGACGGACTCAACGATTGCTTTAGCGTGGATACAGACTGAACCTCATAAACTCAAAACATTTGTCAGCAACAGGGTGACGGAGATCCAAGCACTTTCAAAGGACTATCATTGGAAACATGTGAGCTCCAAGAACAATCCTGTCGACTTAATTTCTGGAGGCTGCAATGTAGATGAACTTTTAAAGAACGAAATGTGGTTCTCGGGTCCAGATTTACAAACTGATGAATACGAGGACAATCAGCTTTTTCCTGATCCTTCCTACAGAGATGAACTAAAATGTGCTGTGACTCTTTCAATGACTGAGTGTTCTTCAAATTTTTATGATGAACTCTTTAATGTTACAAATAATTTCATAAAATTAATTAGAATTTTTAGCTTTATTTTTAGGTTCATTAATAACATCAAAGCTAAGGAGTCGTGTAATAAGGAGAAGTATCTAACTGCAGATGAGATAAAGAGGAGTACGGAATTTTTAGCTAAAATAGCACAATTAAGTGAGTTTAAAGCAGAAATCGATGCCTTGAAAAAAGGTAAAGGTGTTTCAAAAACAAGTAAGTTAAAGGCTTTAGATCCTTTCTTAGATGAGAATTCTTTACTCAGAGTTGGTGAAAGGCTTAGTAATGCTGATTTACCATTTGAAGCAAAACATCAAATAATTATACCTAGTAAACATAAATTTACTAAATTACTTTTGAGCATATGCATAAGAAGTTTTTTTCATATTGGTGCTCAGGGGGTTTAGTACATCAAATTAGAATGCAGTTTTGGCCCATTAATGGCAAGGGTATTGCACGAAAAACAGTTCATGATTGCATTGCATGCTTTAGACAGAAGCCTACTGGGGTAGATCAATTAATGGGAAATCTACCATCAGAGAGTAACCCAAGTGCGCCATTTTTAAACTCTGGGTGGATTTTCGGACCTTTTCAAATAAAATTTAAAAATCAGAGAAAGGGGATATTTTCAAAAGTTTATGTTGAGATTTTTGTATGCTTGGCTACAAAGGCTATTCATTTAGAGGCAGTGACTGATTTAACAACTGAGGCATTAATTGCAGCTTTGAAGAGGCTAAGTGCCCGTAGAGGCCGCATTTCTACATAAATGTCCGATAACGCAACTAATTTTAAAGGCGCAGCTGCAGAATCAAATCGTTTCATAAAATTAATTTGTAACAAAAACGAGACATTAGCAAGTTATTTTGCTTCAGAAGCTATCCAGTGGAAATTTATCCCACCTCGTTCTCCTAATTTCGGGGTTTGTTGGGAGGAATGGGTAAAATCATTCAAACACCATCTCTATAGAATTGTAGTTAATAGTAAAATAACTTTCGAAGAATTCGAGGCAATAATAATTCAAATTGAAGGTATACTTAATTCACGTCCATTAGTACCATTGTTAGATAATATCAATGAATATGAAGTTTTAACTCCTGACACTTTATAATTCGTTGACCTATCAGTGCAATACCTGAGCCCGCAATTTTAGATATTTCAGATAATAGACTATCTAGGTGGCAGTATACAACAAAGTGTGTACAAACTATTTGGAAACGCTGGAAAAATTATTATCTTAATCATTTACAGCAGAGAAACAAGTGGCAGTTCGAGAAAAATTATGTTGCCGTAGGGTGTTTAGTGCTTTTAAAGGAAAATAATTTGCCTCCCTGCAAATGGGCAATGGCAAGAATCTTGAGGTTATTTATGGAACTGACGGTAAGGTCAGAGTCGTTAAACAAAAACTGCCACGGGGGTTCTCACACTGTTCTATCTCAACAATATGTATCTTACCAATAGAAAAAATAATAATATAAATTAAATTGTAATGTGAAGTATATTATATTCTTATAGAATATTGTATTTTTCTATTTTTGAATATTGTATTTTTTTTCTTATTTTAGAATGCTGTGTTTATTTGTATTTAATTCATTTAGGCCTTTTTAAACTGTATATAGAAAATTGCATTTTTAAATATATTTTTGAAATATTCTATATTTCAACGCTGGGCGGAATGTTACGTCATCAGCGCACTGTAGCGCCATCTGTAAAAAAATTTGTAAAAGTAGACATTGTCTAGCTGTACCCCAACAAAAGCGGGTGCACGAATAAAGTAGGCTTAGCGTTGTGAAACAGACTGATTTTTTATTCTTTAACCAGTTTTACAGTCCACTCAAATATTGGCAAAACACCACTCACGGATTACTGTTGCTGCCACTGTCTCTGCTGTCATATCGAAAATAGGATATACTCTGGCCAACGAGAGAAAACGATCAATGGCTGTAAGGCAATAAGAAAAGCTATGAGATGGAGGAGGGGGTCCAATAATATCCAAATGGAGGTGGAGAAATCGAGCATCTGGAAACTTGAAATGACCAAGCCTCACTATTTGTGTGACGGTGAATTTTAATTTTCTGACAGGGAATGCAGCTACGGGTGCAACTGAGGATATATATTTGTTCTTGAATTATGCGCTAAAAAGAGTAAACGTGTTAGCCAGTTGATTTTAACATTGGTTAAATGCATTGATAGCTTCCGCGTTCCATTGTATTTCCCGCTTATCATTTTTCTTTGAATTTTTAAGAAATTCATGTAAAGGAGCTTGCATGTGTGTGTGCTGCCTAAGGTAAGGATTTTCGATAAAAGTTCAAAATACCCAAGCATTTTTCTGAGGTCACGAACTATGGTAGGTTGTTTGGCAATTAGCGATGAGTTCTACTTTTTCAGGAAGAGGTAAGATGTCATCTTTATTTACAAGTAAACTGGCTGAAGGGGTCTCTCCAGAGCAAACGAACATGCAT